>JAHWFO010050194.1:270442-298283 GCA_023313115.1 Rhysida immarginata
AGGAAAAAATAATTAATGCTAAAATTTTTCGGTTTTTAACCAACAGATGGCGCTGTCAGTTTACAGATATCAGTTTATGCACATTTTCAGACGGTAAGATGCCGGATTAACTATCGGCTTACAAATGTTTAATGTGCCGTCCGTCATTCAGCAACACAGTCGTCAGACGAGACACCACATTCTTCACTGCATGTTTGAGTCATATAGACATTTCTCTTTAAGCAACATTTCTCTCGGTATGGTAGACACATATTGCCGGATGGAATCTTTCATGTTGCCAATGACGTGGGTGGTCGCGGTACACTTTTGATTTCAGTATTTTCATAGCCAAAAGTCACAAAGCGTTAAAAAGGGCGATTTGTATGGCCTTGCATGCGAAAAGTATTGACTGAGGACACGATTCTCCCCAAATTTTGAGCGGAGCAATCATTGCACAAGCGCACCATTATGCGGTGCTCCATCTTGCATAAAGATGACTGTATGAAGTGCTTTTCACGCTTGCAATTTTGCAATTCACGGCTCGTAACAGTGCTGTATAGCAATACCATGACAGTAACTGTTTTTAGAACAGTCCCTGTGACTTCCTCGAAGAAAGTTGGACCGATTATGAAACAGTGCTGAAGCCACGCCAAACTGTAACATTCGGCTGATGCAAGGGTTGTTCAAAAATGCATATGAGTTTTCCATACTCCTTACAAACAGTTGTGTGTTAACACTGCTATAAAGTGTGAAATGCGCTTCAGTGGGAAAACCAGTCGTGCTGCTGCTCCATTTTATTGAATATCCAATTAGCAAAATCTTTGGCGACTGATGAAGTTGTCAGGGGTAAGTTCATGATTATGTTGCAACATGTACGGAAATCGCTTAAGGATAATTTGCAGTGCTGTACGAAATGCCAATCCGTGAGGACACTTCTCACCGTGTGAAGAAATCTCCGATAGTGTTTGCACGGTCTGTTCGATTCTCCAGATGACAGCAGTGGATTGTGAGGGCTGGCCACTTCTGGACGTCCAGCCAAAGAAACTGTGGCTTCAAATAGTCATATCATTTATATCATTGTAGTTCACGTCCTAGGTCCTATACCACCTCGGATCTATGCATGGGTAGATATGCCTGCAATGCCGCGCTGGCACTTTACTTATTCTGATAATAAAGTTTAACTAAAAGAGCCTACTCGATTAATGACAGCATTTCTATGCCTATAATGTCGTTACGGTGAGACGAAACAACTTTCACTATCTGCTTCGGAATGCTGTTTGCAGCGAGCGCTGCTCTTTTTATACCTTCCGGAAATGTGCATAAACTGATGTATGTAACCTGGTAATGCCATCTGTTGGTCAAAAACCGAACGATTCTAGCATTAATTCCATGGTAAAAATTCCAACTTCATTTCAATCGTTTCTGTGAAACATAATCTTTTTGTGAGAATATTGTGTCTTAAAGTTTTTACTGACTTTTGGATCACCCTATACGGTGCATTTTCCATTTACCGTCTATCAGGCGACATTTCAGGCGACTTCGGAATTTCTGGTATTTTTCAGCAACTTTCTGAATCGAGTTTGTTTTCCAACTAGCGACTTTGAAGCGCAAGCCTCTCTCAAGCGTTTTTCAGGCGGCTTTTCAAGATCTGCCGAGGTTTGATTTCCAAGCAATAATTAGGCGTCTTTTTCAGGTCTAGCCAATCAGAACTAGATGGTAATCAGATGGAAGCTATTTTGCTAGGCATTCTGGTAGTGGTCTCACCCATTCTAAATCTAAGTTTCAGATGAAGAATCATTGTTGCCTTAAGCCTGTTTCACATTCAGGGAATTCGTGGCGTGAAACGAATTCCAGATCCAAGGCGTTTTCTAGGTGTCTTGAAATCCAAATCGGGATAACGTTTCAAAGAGTGGAACATCAATTTGGGACACCCTGTATACATATACACGATTTCAAGAAAGCAATGTTGTAAAGATAAACATACATGTACACGATGAGCTAGATCCTTGTTTACCGCCCGCGATAATCAGCTGCTCTCTTCACCGCCATCTAATGACGCAATAATTTTATTTTCTTTAATTAATTTTAGCTATATGAGTTATTCGGATAGCTATGGGTTATTCGGATAGTCTCTTAAATAGTTAATGAATTTCATAGGAAAAGTTTCCACTAATCGACTCCGATGAAAAACATTTTGTATTCCTGACTGGTTATTGTTAATATTAATCAATTTCAGAGCAGCCCAAATAGAATGCTTTGCCTCCCCGAAAAGAGGTATGCTGAAGGGATGTGATAAAATAAAACTAAATTGTTTATAAAACATTGTTATTTTATCTAGAGGTTGACTTATGGCCTGGTAATGACATAAGTTATTATTGGGCTGTGATTAACTTCTAAATAGCGAAAGCTGTGGTTTAAGCTCATGTTGCCTCTTTGAAGGTGATTAAGTTTTTTACATTGGCTGTAGCATTATGCTACATGAAGATCTTTTAGATCTTAAAACCGTGGGGGCAATATTCAGCCCAATCGTGACCACTGAGAGAGAAGGCCTCTGCAATGAAACTGAATACATTGTTGCATCACATAGATAGTGCATTGTTATTCGTATTTCTACCAATAATAACCCCTGAATTTGCACTATCTCGAGGCCGACGAGATAACAAGGCCTGGAAGCGAAAAAGTCACCTGACCATCGGGGGTCTAGCAACAATCCAACCTTCATTGTCTCAATCTTGGATGTTAACAATCGATGTTTTTCCGTTTGTTGGAAACAATGAAGGTTGGATTGTTGCTAGACTCCCGATGGTCAGATGACTTTCGCTTCCAACCTTGTTATCTCGTCGGCCTCGCACTATCTATAATGATGTAACAATGTATTCAGTTTCATTGGGGAGGCCTTCTCTCTCGGTGGTCACGGCCAATGCCTCCTAAAGATAAGGCCTGAGCGCGAAAACGTCATACATTGTTACACCATTATCCGAAGATACGTTTAATCGCATTTCTACCAATAATAAGCCCTGAAATGCGATTATCTTCGGATGATAATGTAACAATGTCGGATGTTTTCGCGCTCAGGCCTTATCTATAGGAGGCGTTGTCATGGCCCGATACACTTCAAACGTATATTTTGTAATATTTAATTATCTTGAGGTTTTATTGTCTGGATTCGAGTTTTTGAAAAGCTGGTTGTATTGGAGTGAGGAAACTTTATCCTTGTCAGGGATAATGCGAAAAAATAATTTTGCTAAAAATAATTTTTCTCAATAGAAAAAAATGGTCTATATAGGGTGATTCAGAAAGGTAGGTCAAGAATGAAATACCATGTACAGTTTATAGCGGGGAACAATTTTTTCCTATAAACATGGGTTCGGAAATGCATCCTTACAGAGATAATGCAACTTGTAAGAGGTAGGAATGTCATTACAGTAGGTGTTCAAAATGGCGACCCTGAGCCTCGATGCAGATGTTTAGTCTGTGAACGAGATTCTCGCGAACTCTGGTGAAGATGTTCGGAGAATCACTGACTTCTCCACACGCTGTAACAATTTTAGCTACAAGGTCATCGGGATTGTCGTAGACGAGATGCATGTCCGCCAGCTCCGCATCAGTCAAGCGATCCATTTTACGACAATGGAGTTACATGTTTCGTTTCCTCTCTTTTAAAGGAGAGAACACGTGCAATTTACATTTGTAGATCTTAATTTACATGCACCCGCCATTGCCGTCCAGGTAACGCACATCCATTCCTACATCATACAAGTTGCATTATCTCTGTAAGGATGCATTTCCAGATCCAGGCTTATAGGAAAAATACTGTTCCCCGCTACAACTGTAAATGGTATTTCATCCTTGACCTGCCTTTCTGAATCACCCTGTATACGTATTTCCTTTTCTGAAACCATGGTGTGCACAAAAAAGGAAATAGAATTTTTTATATATGTTACAACTAATAATTCATGAAATGAACTTGAAACTTGTATCATATATAAAATTAATTTTATTTCCTTTTTTCTGTATTTAAAAAAAAAACAGAAAATATACAATAATTTTAATAGGGTATTATGAAAATACAAACTGTAAAAGAGCCCATAGCTCTATTGCTATAGGAGCAGAAAACTATTGATATGCCATCAGTATCCATTATCCATGGATGGAGAAACCGTTGCTCTAGCAGTGTTAGTAGTGTGATAACAAGAGAGTATTGTTCTAACAACATTATTTACTGAATGAGATTAATAAAGAGAATTGATCTCTGATCAAAACACATTATTAGAACAGTTTTGTCCACACAACAATAAATATTGCTGGGACAGAAGTAACTAAAAAATATTATAACAGCGACCATAGAAAACACCACCTAAATACAAGGCCTGGGCGCTGAAATTTCATTACATTGTTACATCACCTCAGCAGGGAAAATTCAGAACTTATTATTGGTGAAAATAGGTTAACAATTCCCTACTGAGGTGATGTAACAATGCAATGACGTTTCAGCGCCCAGGCTTTATCTTTAGGTGGTGTTGCCATAGATAAGGTTGTCACAACAATTCAATTCTCTTCGTGTGCATTTTCATTAAGCATTGCCGGGGCTTTAAAATCCTGAATATTTGTAGCAATATAGCAAAGTAATTTGCTCTACTTATTAACAATGACAAATGGGCTTTTTTTAAAATTTCACCCACTTTTGGCAAAAATTTTTCATTTTAATCATGTATAACCTCTTTCTAAATAGTTGCTATGCAGGAAAGGACTAGTTTATAAAAAATGCCCTAAAGGGCAATGAAAAAAGTTTATAATATAAGTACCCAACCATGGAAAAGGAGAAGACGAGCAGCACTCTACCTGACAAAAGTTTGTTCTGTTCTGTACTGTTTTTTCATATTATCGACCCCAATTTTAAACCCCCTTGAACCTGTACAATAAAACGTCATATTATTTCGTGCTCAGCTTATTTCAGTGAAAAACTTGCATACATCAAAAATCAATTATGCATGCAATGTTCATAGAAAAGCAATTATGCATGCAATGCTATGCAAAGCCACTGTAATGCATGCAAAATTTTGAACATAGCCAGGTGTCATTTCCTGTACAAGCTGCTAAGAGATAGGTAGAAAGTGAAGGAACACTCTCAGTCAGTTTAGGAGCATACTATATAGAAACAATATTAGAAAAATGCGTCTAATTTGAAAATAAACTTTTGCATACTGGGTAGTGGGTATGCTAGTTTTGTTAGTGAATCAGTACTTTAACTTGAATGATTAGCTACAGTATGCCTTGAACGAATTTTAGCTTACAAAAACAATTTAGACTACAGTAAGTATTACAAGTTACAAAGCAAAGTTAATTTTCTAACATGATGGTGCATCAAAAGCGCCTGGGATCATTTTTTTTTATTTAAATTGCAATTTTGTAAGCTAAAAATTAATTTCTGGCAGGCTGCAGTGAATTGTTCCACTTAAACTCATATGAATTCGCAAAAGTAGAATTGTTGTGAGGAAAAAAATTCTTTGTATTATTCATTGTGAATTATACGCACACAAATATACCAAAGTAGACCAATAAACATTATGAAGCATGACGCATAACGGCAGTGTGTCGTATGTATTGATCACTGTTGTAAGCTGAGCACAAAACAAAGCCAACTAGAAAGACAGGCCGGAGCACTGAAAAATGACATGATCAAGATAGATCGAGCAACAATCCAAACTTCATTGTTTCCAACAAACGAAAAAACATTAATTGTTGAAATGCAAGGTAGAAACAATGAAGGTTGGATTGTTACTCGATCTGCTTTGGACTTTTTAGCACCCCGGCCTGTCTTTTTCGTCGGCTATGACACAAAATAATATGACGTTTTATTGTACAGGTTCAAGGGGTTTAAAATGGGGGTCGATAATATGAAAAAACAGTACAGAACAGAACAAACTTTTGTCAGGTAGAGTGCTGCTCGTTTTCTCCTTTTCCATGGTTGGGTACTTATATTATAAACTTTTTTCATTGCCCTTTAGAGCATTTTTTATAAACTAGTTTTATTTTGTTTCTTGCAGACAAGGGAAAGTATGGGTGGTCCTATACTTATGTGACGCACCTTATACACTACATGATCAAAAGAGTTGGGACACCCCTGTGAACACCTGGGGTGTTTCTGCTGGACTGGACTGGGCCCGCTCATCAAGGTGGACGGAAACCTCAATGCTGATGGCTACAGGAACATTCTGGTTAACGGGGCACTTCCAGCGCTGTGGGAAAACTTCGGTGGCGGGTCGTTCCTCTTCCAGCACGACAATGCCGCAAAGCAAGATCCATATCCAACTGGTTTGACGAAATGCGGGTTGAAGAACTGGATTGGCCCGCTCAGAGTCCTGATCTCAACCCCTTCGAACATCTTTGGGACGAATTGGAACGACGTGTGAGATCCAGGATGGTTCGCCCTACATCTGTCCAGGAACTGACCACGACACTCCTCGAGGAATGGAGGTCAATACCTGTGGACACATACCGTAAACTTGTGGACAGTATGCCATGTAGGGTGGAGGCAGTTATAGCAGCTCGGTGTGGTCCTACACACTACTGATTGAAGCTTTTTGCGGCTTTACGGTAGAGCAACAGATGTCCCAACTCTTTTGATCATGTAGTGTAATTATTCTGACACTTCTCAGGACATTCCAATAAACTTTTAGTCAATAACCATAACCTCTTGATTCTTAAATCGTTTCTCATTCTCTGGAATGCCAATTTCTCTTCTATTGCTAAAAGCAATTCTATCTTCAATGCATAAAAATTGACAATACTATGTGTATTTTAGGTTCAGCCATGGCTTTACTTCTAAAAGGAGTAGAGCCACATAATGATTGCCACAAACGTGTAAAATAGGGATTGGTGTCTCTGTCGCATTGATAGCTCCACGATAGTGTTTGGGCTTTATATTCATTACGAAATACAGATTGGTCATATACATGAATGGGACGGTTTGATACTAAAGACATATAAATAACATATTTATTTATATAGGATATCACTCATCCGCCTTTAGGATAAATGTTGGCCAGAATTCATTGCTCATATTCCGCCAAGAGAGGGCGCAATCATAATGATGCACGTGCCGTATACCTTTGGCGATAATAATTTTCATAAAAATTCTCTTTCTATCCATTGTTGTTTTATTTCCAACAATTGTATAGTTGCGTTGCTGCAGTGATAACACGCTAATTCGCCATCACCACACGCACAAACAAAACCCATTGGCAAACAAACATGACATCACAAATTGCATCACGAAACCAAAATTCCATAGATATGAAGGAAAAATGAATTTAATTTTATAATCTATATATATAAAGAAGGATGTTTGTGGGTCTGTGCGTCTGTGGGTCTGTGGGTCTGTGCGTGTGTGGGTCTGTGGATCTGTGTGTACGTTTTTTATACAAATCTACAGTTTTATTCCGATCTTGATAAAATTTCGCATGCATGACCTTTAAAGCATGAGGGAGGTCACTGTCTACCTCAGATTTCGGAAAAATAATAAATATCGATCAAAAATCGATATTCATGGTTATGGCAAGGTATATTAATGAGAAATATCTCATGACCAACAATGCAAGGCAAAGTTTGTATAACAATAGATATCAACAATGGTATCAGCACGCAATTCACAAACACACTGCATGAACCAACAATATATATCTCATGACTAACAATGAAAGGAAAAGTTTGTGCAAGTGTAATTATCCCGGGCAACGCCGGGTACCTCTTCTAGTTATTTTATATTAAAAAAAAACGAAATTGGGTTAACCCCCCCCCCCCCACTATCGACCCCTACACGGCCAGAAGTATCCATAACAAAAGGTGGTTCCGAGGTATGACTTCCAGGGACGGAGTCTATAAAGGGACAGAAATCACAGATATAGATAGAGTTTGCACACTGTAAGGTGAAATGGAAAAGTTCACTTTATTGCGCTGAATAAGAAGGGATAGGTAGGGAAAATTTTTTAAACGCTCTAATTTTCTTACATTCTGGCACTTCAACAATAGGCTGCAACAAGCAGTTGCGAGCAGGTTTGAGTGAAAGAAAGGAGCTCACAGATCGCGCATGAGTGTATAAAGTATATTATCTCTATAACGTCCCTACCTATTGAGCGCGATAAAGTGAACTCTTCCATTTTACCTTACAGTGAGAGAACTCTACATGTAGATAATGGAGAGGTTATAAAATATAGTAAATCATTTATTTATTAAAATAGAAACGATACTATTATCTAATCTAAATTAAGCTAATTTGACGTGAATGCGATAAGAAAAGAAAAATACGTGAATGTGGGATCTCTATAAGGTCCTTTTATGGCCCGAATCCCCAGTTTAATTCCGATTATTGGTGCTTTTATAAGACAGAGGGGAGGCCTAGCACGTCCCAACCTGAATAAAACATCATCACAGGTGGAAATAAGGATAATGTATCTTAATGCGCGGTCAGTTTTTTCAAAAATTGATGATTTACAAGTGGTTTTACAGTCAAATTCTGTCGATATATGTTGTATCACCGAAACGTGGTTGACCGCTCTTTGTGAAAACAAAACTATCAATATACCTGGATATAATATCTTCAGATTTGACCGCCAAACCAGAGGAGGCGGCGTCTTCATCTATGTGGCGGCTATCATCAAGACTTACCTGCTTATTTCAGATCAATCTGACGAAATGGAATACCTTATCATTAAATGTCTTCTTGGAACGAAGTAGTTTGTGCTTATGCTTATCTACCGACCATCATACATTACCATTGATGATTGCACTGAAGCGATTGGTTCTCTGGATGACCGGAACATGAGTGTCGTCATGGGAGATTTTAATTTCAATGCCCTATAGGCCTCCAGCGATCTGCGCAACCTGTCGGCATGTACCTCGGCCTTAGGATTAAAAAAATCATTAATAATCCCACGCGAGTCACTCTTGCTTCTTCAACCCTTATTGACCATATATATATCCCGGAGTCGTGGATGGTGAGTGATCAAACTATTACCTTTCCGAAGTTAGATCACATAGTTATACAAGTAACCCTGAAATTTTATGGCGATAGATCAAATAATGATAATCTGCAACAAATGATTATACCAACCTATCGTAATTTCAGCAAAGATGAATTCTGTAAGAACTTAGACTCTCTAAATTTTCATGTTTTAAACTCGTATAATGATGCCAATTCCCTCTGGTGTTCATAAACGCCTTTGTGACTAAAGCTGCGCTAGCGGCCGGTTTTCAATTCAGGATTGTCAGGAAGGATGCTCGGGGGCGTAAATTTTGGTGGAACGAGGAACTTTTCTGCAAATGGATAAATAAACAATTAGCCTACTCCAAGTATGTCAAACAAAGGGATTCCCTTTCCCATCCAAGATTTTAAGCAAGCAAACTCAAAGTTTAAACACGAAATACGGAAGGCCAAGAGGGCGGCAGTTATTATTTGCAAACTATCGTTACGGACATGGTAGCTCATTCGTCAAACTTGTACTACCAATGCTCCCAAGCTGCCACAGGTAGAACACGAGACCTACTTGGACCTAGCTCAACCAGATAAAATAATTCAGGTTGGGACGACTGTATTGGATAGATCTCCAGATCCAGAAATTCCGACAGGTGGGAGCTTCTTAAAAATCGTAAGAACTGTTAGGATGAAAGGATTTAATTTTCCTTTTACCTTTACGGACAAGATTCTTCAGAACTTTAACCTTACTGGCTTTAGTATGCTTTTCTCTCTCTGTCAACTTATTCTTAAAACTAGCAAATTTCCCCTAGCCCTTAAAATAGCCAACATCAATCCCAAGTATAAAAAGGGGTGTCCCCTCGTTATCTCTAACTGCCGCCCTATATCCGCCTTATCTCCAATATCGAAAATCTTTGGACTAGGATCCCTATGCAACAAACAGGTAGTCGCCCTGGACACAAAGTGATTTGGACCCTTCTCCATATGTACATGAAGGCTATTCAGGCCCGCGACTTGCGTCATAATTTTATTATAGTGCAAACAGATGTATCCAAGGCATTTGATACCATCTCTAGACCACAGTTATTTCATGATCTTGACAACCTTGGGGTTTCTCACGTCTGTATTGCCTTGTTACAGGATTATTACCAGGAGCGTCTCAATATCATTGGTTCTGACTCGTTGGTCTTTAAAGAATCCAAACGAGGGAGTGTCCAGGGGTCTGGCTTAGCTCCGTTATTATTTGCCTCAACGACTGCAACGATATTTGACCATAAATTTAATCTGCAGATTGCCAGTTACGTTGACGACAACTTTTTATTCCCGACTTATCCTGTCTAAGACCATAACAAAATTATTGACTTACTTAAGCAAGACCTGAGCTATTTGGCGGAATGGTACTCTAGCAGAGGCCTTAGATTAAACGAGGACAAAGACTAATATCATGATACTACCTAAATATGACAGCTATTCTTCCACCATCAAGATATTAGGTATAGCTTTTGACACCAGTATGAAGTTCAATGAATATACAGACCAACTAATGTCTACTATATACTGCAAATTCTATATCGTCAAAATGCTAAGATCCCTCTTGACTATCCGACAGATGTGCCAGTTCATATTAACAGTGATTGTGCCTCAGCTCACTTACGGAGCCCTATTCTGGTCCTCCACTTCTTCTGTCAATTTAAACAGACTTTCTGCTGCTTACAATACATTAATTCGGACAGCCTTTAAATTGGGAAGAACAGAACGTTTGACGTCGACATGCACGAAGTATGGTCTACCTACAGTTCTTAAAATAATGAAAGTAGCGTTGACAATGGCTTAGGTCTACTACCAAGGTCCGACAAACGCGGAGATACTTTTTTGAGATCCCTAACATAGTATCAACCGTGAGATCTAAAAGCTTTCCGTATAACACAATATCCTTGTGGAACGACTTCCCTCTTGACATACGGTCTATGGCATATCTATGCGTTTCTACCCAATGCACCACGCCATGTGTCCACCTAAACAGACGCCTTAACCAATGTTACCTCAGTATACAATTACCGACTTATGTTTGACTCTTACGGTCTTGCTTTAGGCCCTCTCTGGGTTTTCCTTTTTTTCTCTGGTTAATTTACCTTACTTGTCGTTCCTGGCCTCCATTTTAGACTTCTGCCTAATGGCATGTATTTTTAACTTCCCCTTTTTACCCTCATACTCTCGAGATGGGATACTTGATAAATAAATAAATAAAAAAAAATTCAAAACATGAACGCAATTGGAGTGGTCGATAAACTCTTTTCTACCACTTTAAAGGAGCGAGAATTGTTAGAAAATCAAATTCTGCGAATACCATATTTTTCAAAGTGACTCAACCAATCATATGTGACCGGATAACGCCTGAAATCGTTAAATGGAAAACCATTAAAACAATTCGCGCTATTCAGATGATCAAGCCGACTTACTCATTATCTATCTAAAACAGTTTAGCTACTTTTAAGCGAATTTTAATGTGCAGTGACTTTTGCGTGTCTTCTTAAAGGTAAACTCCACGGAAAAAAACCGACTTTATTTTTTTTGCATCATAACATTAATCCAGGTTAATAGAGTGTTTATCGTTTAAAATTTTTCGATTTTTCCTAATATTTTATTAAGAAAAATGCCTCGGAAAATTGAAAATTTGCGTGGCATCTTCCATCTCTTCTTCAGAGAACACGACGGAACAAGGCGTCATTTCCTGCCGCGAGAACCTCGGGGACTTTCGTTGCCGAGATTCTAGTCTCTTTCAACGATTCTACATATCGTAAGATATTGCTAACCTGTTTTATGTTTGAATACCTTCAATTTGTTTTCTGTTTGGATGTTTTCAAATACAGTCGGGTAGAAATTTCACGTTTCATAGATTTCCATAAAAAAAACAGTAGATTCGTTTTTGACAGCGAGGGAACTGGTATCCAACTCCAAACAGCATCGTGTGCTCATTTCGAACGTCTTGCTTTGTCTACGCATCTGCGGTTTTTAAATTCAGTATCAATTCAAACA
Organism: Rhysida immarginata; assembly: GCA_023313115.1. Classification (NCBI taxonomy): domain Eukaryota; kingdom Metazoa; phylum Arthropoda; class Chilopoda; order Scolopendromorpha; family Scolopendridae; genus Rhysida; species Rhysida immarginata. The sequence goes on from JAHWFO010050194.1 coordinate 282,432, forward strand.
AGAAATTCGCTGAAACTAGATCACGTAGAAGGTGGAACTAGATGCTTTTCCAACTCTAAACGGGCCTGGTGTTCTTCAAGAACAACGACCGCAACAGCCTGCGTTAAACGCCGAAGGAATAAGGTAGGCCTATCTGCTGTGTAGGGCACACGCCGCCCTAATGTGCACACGCTGACGCGGGAAACAGAAGATCCCGTTTCACGGTTTAATGCATAGGGCTGTATGTTGTAGGAGTTGCAGTAGCATTTAATTCAGCTAACGGCCCTTGTATATCGCTGTCACTGTTATCAGCGGTCTTGTTTTCATATTCGTAGTCCATTATAGGCCTAGTCCATTGCGATGCCCTGACCGGGGAAGCGGGAGAACTGATAGCGGCGCCTGCACTGCCCTGACAATTAACTGACAGCGACGCCTGCGATAGCGTCCAATGTATGAATGTTTTCGAAACTCCTTCGCACCTCTCGGCAGCTTGTGACGTAACAGTTGCCGAAACATGGTGCAGTGTCGATTGCAGGGGGAGGGAAAAAATTAAAGTTTTTTATATAGTCATGATTTTACACACGTTGTATTGTATAGTGTATTCCATAACGTCCATTTCAAATGCATATACTGATGATGTCCGAAAGAACGAAAATCGATTGTATATAAATATATTAATAAACCTTGTATTGTAAAATGGACGCTACGGAATTATAACTATTTTTTATATATTTTATCAATTTTGAGTTCGAATTGAAAATTTTTATACATACTACGTTGTTATTGAGACCTTCGTCTTTCATTTTAAACAAAGATGTTTTGAGTGTGGAGTTTACCTTTAAATATTCCACTGTGCATAAAAAATTATTCATTTCTTCAAATATAGCTTTTAGGTCCGACCCCGCTTTATCCAGTGACTCAAATGTCTACGCATCGTAGCTTGTGCGGCCATGGTGTGATGACATGAGTGTTCAAAAAACCGGACAGGCCTTCATAAAGCCTAGATCTAATCTTATTGAATATCTCTGGGATTATTAGAACATAGATTAAATGGCCTGTCAGTCCATTTTTCTGAAGCCGTACTCGCTGCAGTTCTCATGGAAGCTGGGAAGTCAGTTCCTGAGACTATATATGAAACGCTGGTGGAAAGGTCTGCCAAACGCGTGCATGCTGTGATTGATGTAAAAGGCGGTCCGACATCCTGATAATATGCGCCTCAGGGGCCGCCGATTCTACAAATGGGAGTGTTCGGATTGTTTTGTCCATATGGTGTATTAAGAAAATATAAAAATTAGGGACTTTTTTTTTTTACAGTACCAAATAAATTATTCAAAGGACTCTCCTCCATGATGCTCTTTCTTGCTTCTATGGATATAAATACGATTTGTCCTAATGCAACTTATAAGGTATATAGACGCCTACACAGCTACGCCAATAATTAGAGACAGCTGCGAAACATGTAAATTTGTGTTAAGCCGTTTTTATGCAAAACAGTTAGAGGTCATGCGATTCATGTGTATTTATCGCTTATTGTTTGAGAAATCTATTCAGAGAGAACTTAATTAGTATGGACAAAATGAAAGATTTAATTTAGAAAAACGACTCGTCTAGCTGAAGCCATTCTTCGATGAAGCTGACTGGATTCTCTAAAAATGCGAAAACTGTGGCTCAAAGATAATTATAATTAATCAAGAGCGACACCGTACTCACGGTCAAATAGTTCTTCTCTTCTCCAAGCCTGATTGAATATATCAGCAGAGTGTGTCCGAACTTTTTGATCGTATTAGCATGAAAGCTCTGCGATGTGTGTAACAAGAAACAGGTGCAACAAACTGACAAATTAAAAGTTTAACCAAAGCTGTTCTAGACTTATACCTCGCAGAACCATGCACCGAGAATTGGATCCGACATGCGTTAGCAAGACTACTGCAGTTTCTCTTGGTAGTGGCGTAGAAAATTCAAAATTGCTCAGTGGAAACTATAAATTAAATATTAGTGACAAGCAACACCATGATAGATAGATTTGAAAGGAAAATTTCTTTGATTGAGTTCTATTCACTACCACGTGAATAGCTTGTAAATGAAATATAATGTTTGAAACAAAATTAAATAAAACAGAACAGTAAAGTGAAATTGATTAACAACTTATAACAATGAGTAACGAACTCTTTACGAGAGCTCTCAAAGCTTGAATTAACATAGTTACAATTACCAAGAAATAGCTAAGAGGCTCATTGCATCAAATTAACATTAATCAAAATTTAGCATAGATACTCCATTTATCGATTACAATTTTATGAAGTACACTTAAAAGTTTGAGAAGGAGACTAGCTTCGTTATCGCAACTAACTAACGCTTAGCGTTTGGCTTTACCTGAACGATGCTGTAAAACATAAAAGATAAGGCCATAATTACAGGGTGCGGCAAGTATTTGAGAACACGTGGCAATTCCGAAACGAGGCAGATAAATATGGCGGATCTAAAGATAACCCAGCAAATGAAGCGACATGCTGTCATCATCTCCTTGGCTGTAGGAGACTCCGACTCTGAGATTCCTGAATTCCTGTTAGTGCCCGTTTAAAGTTCGGGGAGAACTGGATGCTGCCAGTTTTGATGTTCCAACCTTTATACAGAGAAAAGATAATGTCGGCGCTCGGACCATATCAGGAAGCCGGAATTCATCCGTTCTGTCCAAGTTGCAATTGATAAGGACCCTGGGAAGTCCGTAAGGGCATTCGGGAGGGAGCTGCAGGTTAATGAGGCGACCATTCGACGTTGTGAAGCCCGGGAATACTGCAATAGCACATGGTAGGCTGTATGTTATTCAACAGGACTCTGCTCCAAGTCATAAGGCCCACGGCACCCAAGCATGGATATGGATGTCTACGAACTTTCACGACCACATCCCTCCCAACATGTACCCCCCCCCCAGCTCCCTTGATCTCAATCCTTTGGACTATTACGTCTGGAGCGTCGTTGTGAGTGCGTCCAATAACCATCCACACGACACCGTTCAAGCTCTCAGGCCAGCTATTGTGGAGGCAATGGCAGAAATCCAGAAGACCCACCTCATTGCTGCCTGCCAGCGGTTCCGACACCGTGTGGAGGTTGTCATTGCGGCAGACGGTGGTTTTATTGAATAACAATATCTATTTTGTAGCCCTTTGTCCAAAAATGGAAATTGTATTAAAGGCTCTGTGGCATATTAAGTCTCGCTCCTTTAACCTGCGGACGTCGTTTTATTCTCAAATACCTGCCGCACTCTGTACTTAATTCCGTGCTGACGCCGAGGGGAAGCTTACAAATGATAATAGAGGGTTTAAGTGACACGTTAACGTGAAACGCGACGTCCGTGTGCAAGGTCATCGATGACGAACTTCACGTTCACGTTCATTGCCTGTAGAAGTTGTTAAGTTTCACGTAACGTGTCTCGTTCTTGTAATTCGAACGTGTGACATTTTGATCACGTGATCAGTGTTTTCTGTTTTATAAACCATAGCCTACAACAATGATCAGTGCTCTCTTCAATTGTTGTAGGCTCTGCATTAACAATGATACTTCAGTTAGTTATATTAATTCTGTAGAGCCATAAAATAATTAAAAATACTGTTTATTTAATTGTACATACAGTACATTAAAAAAATAAATGCATAACGCAAGCCATGTTTCTATAATTTAACTATTCATGTGATTTTGTTATATGGATGAGTGATGCGTAATTCGTATAAACTTTTTTAATTTTATTGAAATATTTTAATAATAAATGTTCTATTTCAATAAAAAATATTATTCATTTATATAAAATCAGTGACGGTGGACGTTGTCACAACAAAGGAAAAATCTAACAATGGGTTATTTCCCGATTATAGTCATAAATAAAATCATAAATAAAATTTTAAATATTGTTAAACATTTTACTTTTCGTCTTAAAAATATTTGTTGAGAATACTTTTTAGGGCTTTTTATCATTTGAATTTAAAAATATTCCATGTTTACGGGCAATAAATGTATTATTATTATTATTATTATTATTATTATTATTGTTGTTGTTAAAATTTATTGTCATAAATAAAAATAATTTTTAATGTATAATATTATCATAAATAACTTTGTAGATTATTGAAATACTAGAGAGTTTATATGACACGCTAACATGAAACTTTTGTACGCGAAGCCTACGAGATAACAAGGCCTGGAAGCGAAAAAGTCACCTGACCAACTGGGTGCTAGCAATGATCCAACCTTTATTGGTTGTCAACAGTCAGTGTTTTTTCCTTTTTAACGGTCATGTGATTTTTTCGCTTGCAGGTTTTGTTATCTCGTAGGCCTCATTTTGTACGTGAAAGACGTTGCAAGAACACCACATCCGCGTAAAACTTCACGTTGACTCGTAAGGCGTGTTTCAAAACTCGAGACAGTCGAGGAGTTCGAGATTTTTCTGTTTCAAAACTCGAGATATCTCGTCTAGATATCGTCTAGATAGATTTAAAACTAATTTTATTGTTTTAAACAAGCAGGCAAGGTTTTTGTTTGATTACAGCATAAGTTCAATACGTCCGCCACCTGTGTCAGTGACATGTTGGAAGCGTAGCACAGTATGATCAATTATTGTATGAAGCGTCTCCCAGGGAATGTCTGAGATATGTCGTCTAATGCTGGCTTCCAGGCACAGTCCGTACGCTTTCTTGATAGACCCGATCTTTCAAATATCCCCAGAGCCAAAAATCGCACGGGTTCAAATCCGGAGAACGTGGAGGCCACGAATCTGGAAAATTTCTAAGTCTAATGCTGATCTTGGATATCATCTCCAAAGTTGGCACGAAGCAGTTCTTGCACTTGTCGACAAACATGAGGAGGTGCTCCATCTTGCATGAAGACAGTGGTTTCCAAACATCGTCGTTCTCGCAAGGCACTTGTCACAGAACATCTTATAGGACCTCGTTGTATCACTTCCTCACAGAAAAAGGGGCCTGAAATAAAATACCACACAGTCACGTATTCAGAATGCAATGGCTTTTCATGCACGATATGGGGGAGCGAGGCATCCCATATGCGGCATTTCTGCGTGTTCACCGCTCCTTCTACGGTGATATGTGCTTTATCTGACCATAGAATGTTCCACGGCCACAGGTCATCAACAATCATCCTCTCCAGAAAGCGATAAGCAAATCTCTGAAGCAGGGATGGACAATTCGCGTGCTGTTGCTCGAGCACTTGTTGCAGAATGTTGAGAAGAGGAAGCTCTGTCCACCACTGCAACAGCCACGTCCTCAACAACTTCGTCTGCTATCTTACACCGTCCTCTTCCTGGTGCGACGGCCAAATCGCCAGTCGATTCTAATTTCGTTATCATTCTTCGCTACCCAGTATCTGACATGGGCCCTTTTCGCAGTCCTTTTAGACGACGATATGCTCGCAATCATTCTGGTAAAAAACTTTACCAACAGTGCGCGTCCTTTCTTGATTAAAACCATGATCTTTCGTGAAAGCTTTTCACTAAACATAATGAATGAATGGATCATTCCATTCCATTCTGAGTATGTTGACTTCCTAATTTGCATAAACTTTCTGCTAATAAGGCCGATATTGAGAACGAACATATGCTATAATCAAATAAAAACCATGCCTGCTTGTTTAAAACAATAAAACTAGGTTTAAAATCTCCATTTGTCATTCCATAGCGCCACATTTTCACCTGGTGGTGAAAATTTGCACAAATTTTTTTCTTTCCGGAATTCTCTCCCGCATGGTCTGAATAGCTTACATTTCAATTTGCATCACAATCGTTCATTAGATTGGGTTCTAGAGGGCTCTTATTTTATAACCACCCTGTACTGTCGGCACGCCACGAGAAGACCGCTGAGTTGCTTAATGTGCTCTTATGGTGTCGCTGCAGTTGCAGATGAATCTATTCAGTGTTGGGGAACAAACAGCCAAATTTGAGTCGATCCATGTTTCATCGATGTAAACAATAGGACGATTTTCTTCTCTTATTTTTTCCATATTTCTCAAGTATCTACCTCTCCATGCAAACGTTTTCATTTGTTTGGAAACACGGCCAAAACTCATTTTTGCGTTACTTGATTTTAGCGCTTTTTCTCCCTTCATAACTATAGACTGATCTGCAACTATAGCGACACCATACGAGCACATTAAGCAAACGAGCGGTCTTCTCGTGGCGTGCGGACAATACATAAGGCAAGATATAAACAAACAATAGGAATCCGGATAGTAGTTCATTGGGACCTTATTTATTTATAATATTTATAAATAAGCTTACATATAAATTAAAAATTAATAATCTTGTTTATGCTGACGACATAAAATTATCAAAAGAAATCAACTCACATATTGACAAAATGTTGGCAGCTACATTTAGATGTTGGCAGCCTATGCACTTTGTATAAAAAATAGATTAAAATGTAATTTAGCCAAAACAAAAATGATGACTCTTACAAAGAAAACCAACCCTATTTGCTTTCAAGATAAAGGAGAAAAATAATAGGGTATATTAAATTAAGGACTTGGGAATGATCATTAATAGCAAATGCTTATTTAGACCCCAAGTAGATGGAGTTATTGCCCGGGTACTACAGTGTGTTAGGCTTATTGGTGGATTGGGAAGAGATATTAGGAAAAAAGAGATTTTTTGTATCTTTTTAATATGAAAAAAGAATGTATTGATTCTTGGGACGATTTGGATATTGATTTTTTAATTGTTCCTGGCCCTTTTTTTTGTATTGTAGTTTTATGTATTTCAGTCCAGCTTTGGTGGCGTAAGCAGTTTCGGATCTCGATTTTCCTTCAGAAATAAACGATTTCATTCACTCATTCAATATTATAATATTTCAATAATATAAACAGTTATTTATGATAATATGAAATATTAAAAAATTATTTTTATTTATGGTAATAAATTTTAATAATAATAATAATTTATTGCCCATAAAATGGAATACAATAATATTCGAAACATGAAAACCTTCAAAAGAATTCTCAACAAATAATTTTTAAGACGAAAATTGAATTGTTTTACAATATTTAAAGTTTTATTTATGATGTTATTTATGATAATACTTTTTACTGAAATAGAAAATTTATTATAAAAATCTCCGTTTGCTTGCTTTATTTATTTTTTTATTTTAATGTACAGTATTTTAAGAGTTGCAAGCGTTGCAAGAGTATGGAGTGGATGGGCAATTACTGGTTGCTATCATGTCTCTGTACGAAAGCTCTGAGATGTGTGTCCGGATAAATGGCATTAAGTCAAGACCGTTCACCGTGGGTGTTGGACTCCGCCAAGGGTGCGTACTGAGATCCCTCTTGTTCATTATCTTTATGGACTGGATAGACAGGGGCAGCCAAGGCGATGAGCGGGTTTGTGTGGGCGACTGCCTGGTGGAGAGGTTGCTCTTTGCTGACGACCTTGTCCTCCTTGGGTCTTCTCGCACGAACCTTCAGCATGCACTAGACCGGTTTGCAGCCAAATGTGAAGAAGCTGGGATGAAAATCAGTGTGGCTAAAACCGAGGTTCTGGTCCTTTCAAGACAGCCTGCTCAGTGCGCTCTCCATGTTAGGGGAGCCTTATTGAGACAGGTGGAGAAATTCAAGTTTCTCGGAATTGCATTCACGAGTGATGGACGGCAGGAGAAAGAATTGGATGCTCGGATCGGTGCAGGAAGCTGTGTCAGACGTGAACTGTGGCGATCCGTGGTAACGAAACGAGAGCTGGGTAACAAAGCCAAGCTCTCCGTCTTCAAATCTATCTTTGTCCCCATTCTCACCTATGGTCATGAGGCTTGGGTAATGACCGAAAGAGTGCGATCGTGGGTACAAGCGGCCGAATGAGATTTCTGAGAGGTGTGGCAGGTGTTACCCTACTAGATAGAGTGTACAGCAGCACAATAAGGGAATCTTTAGGTGTTGAGCCGCTACTTCTCCGCATTGAGAGATCTCAGTTGCGGTGGTATGGCCACGTGATACGGATGTCGCAAACTAGTCTTCCTAGGCAGTTGATATTTTCCAAGCCGGTGGGTAAGAGACCAAGGGGTCGGCCTAGAACCAGGTGGCTAGACTACCTGGAGAATCTGGGTTCGAGTCGCTTGGATATTACCAGGGAGGACATGCGCCTGATGGCGGAAGATCGCGATCGCTGGAGATCCTCCATAGGGCTGCTGCCCCAACGACCCTAACGGATCAGCGGGTTTGTAAAGTAAGTAAGTAAGTAAGTATGTATTTTAAGTTAACGCCCTACAGAACCAATTTAAGTAACTGAAATATAATTGTTAATGCATAGCCTACAACAATAGCAGAAAGCACTGATCATTGTTATAGGCTATGGTCAATGAATCGTTTTTTTCGTGAGGCAACGCGAATGACGAAATGGATACGTCACTCGCGTCCGCACGTAGCTCAGTGAACTCTTCTTGTCAACGTGAAGATTTTATGCGGAAGTGACGTTTCTGCAACGTCATTCACGTACTGAAACGTCACTGGCGTTTCACGTTAACTTCAGTATAGCCCTGGTCACTTAAACTCTCTATTATCATAAGAGAGAGAGAGAATTTACTTTGAGGAGCCTACCCTGTGTAGTGGCAATTATAGTACCCAAATCCTCGTCCAGGTAAGCTGATAAATTCCAGGAACGTATCACCTCGACTAATAATGCTTCTCCCTTGTTCTCTTCCGTATGTAGAAGAACTGCGTCATACTCTTTAACAATTCCGAAACGAGGCAGATAAACATGGCGGATAGCCAAATTAATTCCTGCGTGCGTTTTTCGTGAAGGGAAGTTGGATAGCCAAATCAATGATTTCAGGTAAAATGGCGACGGAATTCCCTCCTGAGGTAGATAGATACGGCTGGGCTTCGCTTCTATAATGCGTAAGCTGGGAATCCCTCCGTTGCGTACCGGACCGCTATGATGCCTCTTGTCACTCCCACTTGCCGTTCCCACTTGCAATCCGTTTTCGGTTAGAATAACCACGCTGCGGTGCAGGTGTCTTTCGGGGAGTCTATCGGAAAAGTCTATAAAAGTATATAAACAGTTTCTACGCCGCTATTTCGTGCCGCACCTTCGCTATCGTTCAAACCACAACCTTTCAATCTTTCCACACTGCTTTGAACGTTTTTTATTTTAGACTGTCAAGCCTCGGCTTTCTGTTCCTTTGCTGGCACACGTCGTCCGCAAGATCACTCTCGCTTGCTAAGCTCGAGCCGAACGTTGCCACGACTTTTCCGTTCAAAAAGTTATTATAGCAGAGGTGGAAACTAAGCTCATTTTCGAGTCCGACAGGAATCATGGTCACCAGATGTCGCCACGAGTCTTGATCAGTCCAGATTAGTAGAGACCACTTTCAGTTATGTAGTTTCTATGAGGATTTGATAATATTTGATAATATTTATACCGTCATTGGCAATTAATTAATGATAGAATAATAATTTTTTCAATAATCTTGATAAATATCATAATAAATTTCATGGGAAACGCACTAAGACACTGCTGCTCTCCTGTCAAAACAGGGCACTTTTATAACTAACTAGCCGTATTCACCGCCATTTTGAAAGGACAAAAAATGCTGCAAGTTTCTACCCGCTATTCCCCTCTCTCTTTTCCATTCTAACCTCGCGCTTCCCCTCGCAACGCAACTATGCAGCGACTTTCTTCTTTTTCCTCCTATCATCTGTTCGCCCGAATTCATTAAATAAATATTGGACGAATGCTAAACTGTGCGCTCCATAGATGGCGCCACTGCATTCTTATTGCCTTAGGCTCGCGCATCCATAATTACGGAATATTACAGTATGGATCCCCTTCTGCTGACTTAGAACTGGTCCCCTGATATTCATGGAAGGTCGGTTGCCTTCCACGAACTACGTGAAGATTGTTGCCTAACAAGTCCATCTTGCCGTATTGCATTTTAATGCCCTGTGTAGCAGCTTCATCATAGATGACAATGCTACTGTTCATCGCACGCGGTTGATTCAGCGGTGGTTTAGTGAGCACGAAGTGGACTTCCATCATTTATCCGCGCTGTGCCAGAGTCCCATAGGAAATGTATGGGTCATATTTGAACGACATATCTGATCGCAATAAACCCTTCCAAAAATCTGTAGGAACAAAAGGTATGTCTGATGAGTGACTAGTCTTCCTTCAGCACCTCCTTGACCCTGCATACAAACGGTAAATCGGGCCAAGGGGCTCGAATATAATATTACACAGGTGTTTCTAATTCATTGGCTAGTGTGTATGACTTGCTATTTCTGAATCCAAATGTTGCTTTTTAAAATGAGTTTTTTTTGCTGTTATTCAGGTTTACATTAATGCTCCAAATGATAAATTCGATTATTATGGATTCCAGGAAATGATTGCTTATATGAGATTTAATGCATTTATGATTCAACAAATCAAAAAGGTAATTAACGTTTAATATTAGAGTGTAAGAATTTTTTAAATTTTAACTTAAATGCACATTATTTGTAATGGAGAAAGTTTTTTTCTGGTTATGTTTATAATGAATCTACAGGGTTAGTCCTAAGCCACTGGACATCGGAAATGGTGTGCATAATGAATGAGCTGACCATGCAAGCAGAGAACAGGATAGGCGCTGTAGCTCTTGGCATATTTTTTGGGTTTGGCCACCTTCTTGAAATCCGCTATTTTGTATCAAGGTTTATTTTCTTATAAGGGAACGGTGGGGGGGGGGGAGCATGCGGCATATAAAATAACACCGATTTTTCGCAGGATCTCAGTTATCTGTTGTCGCTCACACTTTATTAACAAAAACACTGACACATTCCAACAAAAACACACTGAAAACTGGGTTTAGCAGGCAAATGATGTGTTCAATGTGCTGTCCTTCCTGCTGGACACAGGTGCTTTTTCCATTCATTATGTACACACGAAGAACGTCAAAGTTAATGCTGTCACAGGCCTGTAGGATACCTTGATGAAGGTGACATTTGCTTTGAATTTTCACAGCATACAAATGTATTTCCAAGTGCTCCCACAGGTAAAACTTTGCGGTGTGATGACTGTGGAACATGTTGGCCACTCCACAAGACTCCTTCGACCAATCCAATGATCAGGTAATTGCCCATCCAGTCATTGATGGACGTTACGTCCATTTCAGCCTGAAAAAACCTGGAAAACTGGGAAACTGGCATATTCAGTCAACAGTGATGAGAACAGTGTTCTGTAACAATCGCAGGTGGGGAATGGTCGTTGCCTGGTTGTCTCGCTGATCGTTTCGCCAAACCAGTGGAGTTAAGCAACTTTGGCGCGGCCAGCTACTAGTTGGTTGACACCAGTGGAGATCTATCTTGTTCCTCCCTGTGCTTCGGGGGGCACATAAACATGTCGGTCCTGGCTCTTACTGTCATCGCGTAGCAGTCGTTAATTGATACTTGGGTGGCGCAAAATTCCCTAGATGAAATAACTGATTGATACCAGTTCACCGCTTGGGGGGGGGGGCACTCAGCAATGATCTACTCTACCATCTGTACTAGAAAATAAACATTCGCAGGTAGCCACATCAGAATTGAGGGTACCGTACATGAAAATATGTCCAACTAAACGAGTGACGCATATGTCACACCACACTGTAACTTTGACATTGCCAACGACTTTGTTTGATGTATGGATCTGTCAAATGAGGGTTCGTATCACTTCAATATCTCAATCTCTGACGGTTCACCTCACCATGGGCATAAATATTTGCTTCATCAGTGAACACAATGTTATATGGAAATGAAGGGTCCAGTCGATAGTTGTATAGAGCCCAGATATAGAAGTCTGTCCGGATAATGCTGGGATAGTTTTTCTGATTCTGATCTTTGAGCAGATGCCACTTGTTGGTAAACAGAATCCGTGCTATTGATGATTGGTTGAGCCTATACTTAGCTGCAAGCCGTTTTTCTGCTGCGTTGTGGGCTGTTTACGAATGCTACCAACACAGTTCTGGAGTTGCCTCATCAGTTGATGTTTTTGGCCAGCCTGTACGAGCTTCATGTTCAACAGTCCCAGTATCTCTGAAATGTGCTATCACATCAACGATGGTACTGTGTGTGATTGGTCCTCTGGGGGTGCCGTGCATTGAAATAATCTCAATCTTCTTCTCCCTCATTAGTGCCATATCCAATTACTTGCAATAGATAATAGTATACTGTCAATGCTTATGTTAATAACTTGTTAACCATAAGAAATAAATGAAATCCGATTGCAGGAATGAACTCCCGAGAAAACAAGGTGTTATTTGTGCCGCATGACCCCTTTCTCATTTAAGAAAATGAACCTTGACCAAAAGGTGGATACCATGACCATTTGGGTGGATTTCAAAATAGCAGCCAAACTTTAAAACTGTCCCATCTTATTTCCTGTTAGGATGGCCACATTGTTCATTTTACAGACCATTTCCGAAATACATTTGACTTTACCTATATTGAAAATTATGTTCTGATTGTGTTTAGAATGAATAGAGTAGCAATTGTATCAAGATAATAAGCCGTGCCCGGATAGTAATTTGACGAAATTGAAAAGTCTCCAACAGTTTATATAGTCTGTAGTGGAATTCAATGAATTTTTGTAGGACAGCATTCCGAGTATTCTCTATGCCCTATTCATAGCTGATTTTTCCTGGGTTTGCTGCTCCTGGTCCTTTTTTTTTTAGCAAATCTTTTATTGTTTGTGGTTTGGCAGAATACTCAGATTTGAATCGCAACTAGATTTTTGCGATTATCCTTGTTTGTGGAACTTTTGAGGCATTGTTCTTCCTATGCACATAATCTAGTGGTATAGCGTCCGAACGTTTCTGGCTTCATGGGCGCTTGCTAAGTCGGGCCAGAACAGAATTTTATGAAGTTCATGGTGACAAAGGATAAAAGGAATCAATCCTTTCTTAATGCATTCCTTCATATACAAGGTCTGTAATTATGAAACCGGAATTTGCTCATAGATAAGAATGTACATGTAGTTACCGTCTAACCGCGTCGTTGGCGCCATTTTCATACTCTGACATCTGACAAAGATTTTAAACTAACAATAATACAAGTTTCGTACAACAGCATAGTTTGCAATAGCGGTGAACATGCCGAAGTTTGTGCCTGGAAACTACGATTTGCAGACAGCATTGATTTTCTGTTACCATATGAAGAAAACTGCCTCAGAATCGCATTGAATCCTTGTCGAAGCTGATGGTGAGCATGCTTTTGGTAAATCACAGTCCTTTCAGTGGTTTAAAAAATTCAGAAGTGGCGATTTTGACGTGAGAAACGATGCTTTGTGTTTTGTGGGATCAGAAGGGTGCGATCTATTATGAGTTGCTGAAATCTGGCGAAACCATTAATACTGAACGCCACCGACAACAAATGATCAATAAACGGGAATTATTCGATTCTTTTAGTCAACTAAGGACGGAAATATCGCGATATTTATTGATATTGTAACGTCCTGTTTTATTTGTAGTATGTGTGTGGTGTTCGTATAGTAAATGTTGTTGGCTTTAGCTGTCCATTTTACCTGTTGATGTAATTGTTTGTTATTGAAAGAATGGGTCGTTATAGGGAATGAGTATTAATTGTTTTAGTACGTCGCATTCGTGTGTGTGTTTGACGATTGTTGGGAGAGGGATTGTTGTTGTCGCTGTTTTCGTGGAAAGAAAGCTAAGTTTTTTTTTGGTTGTTGTAAAGAAAGATTTCTTTATTTTTGTTATAATTATTAAAAAATTTTTAGGACCGACGCGAGAGGAAAGAATGTTCTAAGCTTCAATGGCGAAATGTTTGAACATAACTTTCAAACACCCCGACGGTTGTCAAATTGGTTTAGAACAAAAGAAATAATGATGTTTTGAATTAAATTACTGCTCCGGAAAACTGTCGTTCGTGGCTCAGCGTCGCGAGAGGATTTTCGAACATGATGCCCAATCACATAGGAAGGAATTACGACCTATACAAGAAAGATGAACGTTAAGTATTAAGTGATAAAACATTTAAAGTATGGTTGAAATAATTTTAAGTGCAATATAATTTTTTCCATGCCGGTATAACGAAGTCAACTCGTGACCTACGTACGATCCACAGCGAATGGAACACGATCGTAGGAGCGGTCCTCGCCGTTGCAGTAGAATAAAGTTCGTCATACCCTCCACCGATCAACGTGCAACCGAAGAGAGGATGAGTCACAGTGTTTGAGTGTAGCGGTTCTGGCTGTAAACTGATCCGGTGAGCTTGTTCTAAATTATCCCTTTCAAACGATGATAGTCATATCAAGGAACCATCCGAAAAGCAACAGTGAATAACTGTTTGTTAAGATAATCAAAAGTGCTACAGTAAAGCGCACGTATACTCTTGTCTTATTAAGTTTGGGTGTAATAAGACTCTTGTATCGAGGACTGGTAAAGCATGTGAATGATAATGATGAAACGTATGATTAGATGCAGTATTGGTTATGTTTCGCATAAGAAAATTGTTTAAGTCATTAGTTAAGTTTAGTAAGTCTATTTGGATTGACAAATGATAACACTCATAAGACCACTCATCCATTCAGTGGCGCCAAGAGGGGTTCCAGTCCCTCCCCCTTTACTGTACGCATAAAAGGCGGGACGTGGCGCTTTCTAGCGCAGAGTTATAGGAATATTTGTTCGGGATAGTGGATGGATGATGCCACGTGATTTGTTATCGTTTGCTTTGCGTTCAGGTGTAATGATTTAACGATACAGTGTCTCGATTAAGTACTTATACACCTAGGGTGATAATGTGGAAAATTTAAAGATATCATGTCGATAATATTGGCGCATGTGGTATTAGCGTATGAGAAGGATGTCCCACATATAACCGCTACCTAGGTTATATGAATAGGAGTCAAGAATTACCTGCTGTACACATATTGCAATAATAATTAATGAATAAAAGGGTTTTGGTATTTACAGTATTGGTGGTGGTCTTATTTCAATAATTATCGGTCTCGAACCCTTGCGTCCTCCTACCCCTGGGTAATAAAAAGTTATCACCCCTCCTTAATATATATTGAGCGGGATAGGGGGCGCTACAATGGCGCCCGAACAGGGACCGATAGTCCAGAATTTACGGATTAGAGATGCCACCCACTAATTCTGTAAGTATTCATAATATTTTTTTTTTTTTTGATTCTGTTAGGTTAAATATTATTGGAGATTAAGTGTGTATACGTGTGGTAAACGTGTTTACAAGGGTGGTGTGAATTGAGTTGTGTAGTAGTATTTAGACAAAGAGTAGAGACATATAAAATGCCAGAGGACGAAGGAGATACAGAAGCAGGAGGGGCGGCCGCATTAGCAGCCACTCCAGAATTAGGAGGATTCACAGGATCAGTCCCAGCATTTGTGGGAGAGGAAGGTGGGGTAACCGTTAAAGCGTTTTTGGCAAGTATAGACAGAATCGGAGCACTAGCCAAGTGGACACCTGACATTAAGATGACTATAATACATTCTCGCTTAAAGGGAGCAGCTGCTAAACGAGCTGCCGAACACGAGTTGTTCGACATAGAGGATTATGATGAACTATGTACTCGACTGGAACAAGTGTTTGGCAGACTCAAAGTAGCCCGCGATTTTTCGCAAGAATTACATGATACCATCCAAGGCCCCAACGAGTCTATCGCGGCATTTGCGGGGAGGCTAGAACTGGCAATGGCGAGATACATTAGAGCTACCCCCGCAGCAGTACCGATAAAGGACACAGTCTTACTGCAACGCTTCTGTAACAGCTGTCTAGTGGCACATCGAAGAGCGTTAATGGTAGCAAATCCCAAATCCTATAAAGAAGCATTAATGCTAGCGGCGAGATCAGAAGAATTGGAAAAAAAATTTAGGCGGTCTATGAACTTGGGAGAGATGGGAG
>JAHWFO010050194.1:298293-312464 GCA_023313115.1 Rhysida immarginata
TAAGTTTAGTAAGTCTATTTGGATTGACAAATGATAACACTCATAAGGCCACTCATCCATTCAGTGGCGCCAAGAGGGGTTCCAGTCCCTCCCCCTTTACTGTACGCATAAAAGGCGGGACGTGGCGCTTTCTAGCGCAGAGTTATAGGAATATTTGTTCGGGACAGTGGATGGATGATGCCACGTGATATGTTATCGTTTGCTTTGCGTTCAGGTGTAATGATTTAACGATACAGTGTCTCGATTAAGTACTTATACACCTAGGGTGATAATGTGGAAAATTTAAAGATATCATGTCGATAATATTGGCGCATGTGGTATTAGCGTATGAGAAGGATGTCCCACATATAACCGCTACCTAGGTTATATGAATAGGAGTCAAGAATTACCTGCTGTACACATATTGCAATAATAATTAATGAATAAAAGGGTTTTGGTATTTACAGTATTGGTGGTGGTCTTATTTCAATAATTATCAGTCTCGAACCCTTGCGTCCTCCTACCCCTGGGTAATAAAAAGTTATCACCCCTCATTAGTATATGTTGAGCGGGATAGGGGGCGCTACAATATCGAAGAATATCGCATATTTTAGAGTCATCGAATTTTCGCATTTGATACTATCCGATATTAGAATTTTTAAGTCTCCTCATAAAGCAGGACAGAAACCTGATGTGTATGGAATAATCTTTTAATACCACGATACTAATATGAAATATTGCCCATCACTAATGAGTATCTCATTCTATAGAAGTAAAATATTCATTTAAAAAGACATACAAGAAAAGACTTGATATTATTAAATAATACAAGACCCTGAGTTGCATTTTGTTCGGTTCCCATCTTAACCTACCTAACGATATGAAAACAAATATTTATTTAAAAAGACATACAAAAAAGAATAATTTTATAGGTCCATACAATATGCTTGCTTAGTAGAAAGAATTAAACAGATTTGTCTCATAAGATTCGTTATACGAAATAACCTCCTTTAAACATTTTTTTTTCCCATTAAATGAATTATATTGCCGAAAACATCTCTTTATGACGAATGTCCAAATGTCGATGAAATGCAGGCATTTCTCCGTCGGTTAAATTTCCGTTCGGTCATATGTCCGTCGGTCGAATGTCCATTCGGCCAAATGTCCGTTCGGCTAAATGTCCGTTCGGTCGAATGTCCGTTCGGTCAAATGTCCGTTCGGTCAAATGTCCGTCGGCCAAGTGTCCGTCGGTCAAATGTCCGTCGGCCAAATGACCGGGTACCACATAACCATAGAATAAGGATAAATATAACCAACATCAATTAAGCAATACAGTTGGTTATGGCTACATAAGTTCCTTTAAGTTATTAAGAAATATAAGCAATTTCCAATTTTAACTAGACAAAAGTTCACTTGGATTATCGTCTTCAAAAAAAATAAACGCACAACACCTTTTCTTTAGAGAGAACGAAATGAAAAGTTCCAAAATGAAACTTCTCTTCACACAAAAATTAACGCAAGGAAACACCCAGTCTCATCGGATAAAAATGCATCTAACCTTATACGGGAAAAAAGTCTTTAACCGTCGTAAACATTCTTCATTGTCAGAATTAAAAGACAAGTTATTTGGCCCAATATTCCAAATCAAACGAGGCCAGAAATCTGAAGTGAGAAAGTTCTTATGATTTGAGGTGTCCGGGCAGCTCGTTAACTACTTTTCTCTCATTCACAGAAATCGAAATGTTACTTGCCTTAACTCTTCTCTCCATATCCCGTTGATGCAAAAAGTTGAATAGAGTCGAATTAGCGTCTTCATCCTACTTCATCTGGCTTAAGAAGAATACTTGAGATTTCCTATTCTTCAGCTTCCTACCCTTCACCTCGTCCTCTCTCTTTCTCGTGCCAACGTTCACTAACCTCTCTTCTTTCGATCGGCCTCGGTGGCTCAGTGGTTGCGTGATCGCCTCTGATGACCGAGGACGCAGGTTCGATCCCGGCCGAGGAAGGCGAGAATTTTTTTCAGAGATCACGCCGAAAGTGAAAAACTAAAAGGTTTTGAGGATTAATTAGCCAGAATTAGAATATTTAGATTAATTATGCAAATGAGCTATTTTGTATTCGCAATTCATGATTGTCTATTTAGATTCAGAATTTAGATCTTAAATAAAGTTATTAATTGTTTTAAATATTTTTCCTGCGTGGATTTATGAGTCGCTAAAAGTGGACCAAGTTTTAATGTTTGACAGAGGGAGAAAGAAAGAATCAATTTACACAGCTTTGTTTTGCTTGCTAGGATCATATTCAAGGACCGAAAGTGTATTGCTAGAGTTAGGTAAGTAAATAGGAGAACCGGATGAACAGATAGAAAGCAAGAAAGACGAATGTAAGGATTGAACTTTAGAATTTGAAGGGAGCAAAGAGACAAGATGTGATCACGTGAAAGCAAAAAGTTTTGTTAGTATAGAATCAGTTGGAGAGGTGGTCACAAGTTTGATAGACAGGAGAATTCACATTTTTTTGTGACAGTTAACCCGCGTGTGATTGGCTATTGAAAATCGAAAGTGTTGTTAGCAATTCTAAGAGAAAGAGATAGTCAGTAGTAGAAATGTAGCAATTCAATAAAGCAGACGTAAGGAGTAATAACTCCCTGGATTTAGATTTAATTTCGGCCTCCATCGGTTTAAATATTTAAATATTTTAATGTCAGTTCAGTCAGATTAATTATGAGTTTTGTGTCAGTAAGTTAGTTCGAGTTACAGGCAAGTCATTAAAGCCCATTAAGCTAGGAACCAGCTTTAATCAATTCAACAAGTTAAGGGCGGCAACCCCCCTAAATGAAGCAATTAGAGGATTATAATGTTAGCTCCAGAATGCAAACCGAGCCCCGAAAGGTATTCTGTTCCCGTATTACAAGCAAGCGATGACCCACCTGCGAGCCACTCCGTTGGACGAGAGGACCCCCCTCCAGCCAATCTGTGGTAGCAGAGAGGACGAGAACGATTTCCCGAGTGGACAGATTGAGAAGACATGGTACAGCCTGATTTCACTTATGTCTCAATGGTCAATTCCTTTATTCTTCATACATTTATGTCCCTGCATATTGTTTTCTTATTATCGTAGTTGGGAACGGATTATTTAATTCTACCAAACAGTGGGAAGGACAGTTACATTTACCCTAAGCATTCGTATGATTCGCTGAGAGTCTAGATGACCTTATCCTAAATTCTATATTTTTTCCAGTAAACTATTTGTTAGTATTCATTAAAGTCTTAGATTCAGACCATTATCCAGTAACAATATAAGCTAAATCCTAAGTCAGTGTTTACATTCATTGTTACTTTGTAGCTACTAAAGCCGTTATTTCTATTTTACATTCAGAGAGTAATAAAAAATTTTACAATTAGAGTCCCTGTTGTACATTGTTATTATTCAGTAATCTTTAATTCAGTATAACCAGATTCACCTTAAGATATTAACTGAATAATAGGACAGTTTAGAATTATATTTCTTACATAAGCTTCATAATACGATTGCAAATATATAATTATTGTTATACCAAGAAATTCCGATCATTGTCTTATAAGCTTAGTCTCACCGAATCCTTAATTGACATTTACTTTGTTGTATACCTTACAATTTAATTACCAAGTCCTTACTTGAAATTGTGTTTACTTATTGAAATGTATAATTAGTCAAATTGACACAAGTCATTTCTTAATTACCATCTGAATTATTTTATTTCTGAATCTTAAATTGATCGTTAACCAAATTAAACTCCATATTTTGAATTGTCATTATGATTGTCATTGAATTGTCATATTGCACTTCCACTTAATTGTTAAGTCAGTCTAAGTTCCTATTCATTTCTCTTTGGCCGACCCTGGTAGCGGAGGTATCTAGTATGTAAGTGGGAAATATTAACTTTATCAGAAATTACTTTGTGAATAGTATAATTCACTGGCGCAGTCTATTCTAAACAATTATAATTAATTACTCGACCATTTTCTAAGAATATTATCACCAGAAACATTACAAAAAAAACTCAGAACTATATGATTTTCAGTTTGCCCTCGTAATCCCAAAAAATTGTGAACTTCCTCTGACTGCCATCAAGACAACTGCGAATCTCAGAAATTTCAAGTGGAAAGTCCTCGAGCATCCTGCATGTAGCCTTGGCCTTGCTCCAAGCGACTTCCATTTGCTCGACCCTCTTAAACATCTCCTTTCGGGTGAATGCTGCGATGGTTTTCCTAATCGAAGCGACGAAGGATACAAAGGATAGTCAACACCTGGTTCAGGAACCAGCCCAAAGAATTTTATCTTACTGGTTTTGAGGGGCTTGTGAAACGATGGGACAGGTGCCTCAATGTACAGGGAGATTATGCGGAGAAATAAAAGTACTCTTATTTGTTTCATTTCTAAATCAATTTGTAATTTACTTACAGACTTCCTCTCGTAATATCAAATTCCCCATCTCCATGGTAGAGACGCTGCCCGTATCCACATGTAAAAGGCGTCTACCCACACTTCACATTCTTCACTGGCCTATTATGCTGGTGAAGAAACAGGAACTGGAAGGTGATGACATTTTCTTTCAAATCAGTGTCTGGAAGAGAAGCTTAATGAATCATTCAATTTTTACTTCTCAACCCCCTCCAGATAAAGCGAGAGTAAAATACAGAAATTTGAAGTAGGATTTTGCTTATGTTACATGCGCAAAATAGGCACTGTTGTAGATCCGTTCTTGAAAATGGTCAAGATGTGATTAGAGTAGATTTAATTATGTGGACATTTCTATAGTCAAGTGGGCCACTTCACTTCATCCACCAGAAAATTAAAATGTGTTTTGCTTTCAGTGCAGTAGCGGAAAGTTAAGATATCCCAAAGATAAAAAAAATTAAAACTTTATAGTAATTAAAATTGTAGTTGTATGACAAATACAAGTCTCATATTTTGTTTCAGGTAATAAAAATCCCAACTCAACAAAAATGCGTAAGTATGGAAGAAGCAAAGGAATGTCAGCAACAATTTTTAAAGGACAGACTGCAGCATGTGAATTGCAAGTGAGATTTTTTAAAAGAAATGATAAAAACTGATACGCTTCCTGCCAAAAGTATCTGAACAGTGATATAGTCAGTAAAATGTTGGGTCACTTGCTGCAAGAGGAAAAGGAAACTGTTGACATTCTTCTGGCTGAACACTTTGCCATTCGATCTTTAAACGATCCAGTAACTGGATGATGATTGGTGATTGGGGGTTGTGCATCCGTATGTTGTGGACCAACAATCTAACCTTCATTTTTTCAACAAAGTAAAAAATAGTGATTGTTAAAATCCAAGACGGAAACGATGAAGGTTATATTATTACTTCCCTTACTATTGTCAGGTGACATGCTGCCTGGAGAGAAAGCCTGCTCACGGAAAAATCATACATTGTTACATCACCTACGATAGGGACAAATTTAGCTTTATAATTGGTAGAAATATGATTAACAATACCCTACCATAGGTGATGTAACAATGTATGACGTTTTCGTGCTGAGGCTTTGAGTAGAGTTGGTGCAACGCCTCCTAAAGATAAGGCATGAGCGCGAAAACGTCAGACATTGTTACATCATCATCTGAAGATACGTTTAATCGCATTTCAGGGCTTATTATTGGTAGAAATGCGATTAAACGTATCATCGGATGATGATGTAACAATGTATGACGTTTTCGCGCTAAGACCTTATCTTTAGGTCTGAGTCACACTGGCGTAAAACGCTACATAAATACGCCAACGTAAATACGTCGCAGAAAAAACGTCGGCGTTCAGCTGTTCAAACTGAGAGCATATAACGCGGCGCAATTTGTGATGTCGTTTCGCTATTGGTTTAAAGCACGACATCACTTGAAATAGCTTCAGCATGAATGCCAGCAGTATCGACCTATATCATAAAGTCTAGCAGTATTTTAATAGCCTGGACTTTATTTATCATACACATAAGCTAAACTTCCTCACCATTTCTACAAAGCATTCTCTATTGTACATCGCTCTCGCATATCGCTCTCTTATCGGCCATCTTGATGGTGGGCCAATCGCGCTTCTGATTGGCTGGATGTTCGGCGTACGATCTAACGCGACGTAAAAAGTTGAACAAAATTCAACTTCGGTGAAAAGCGCGGCGCCAAGCTATTTAGCGGAAGTGACATCACTGGCGTCGTTACGTCGGCGTATTTACGCGGCGTTTTACGCCAGTGTGACCCAGGCCTTAGGAGGCGTTGGTTGGTGTCGCTCTTTCTCATTGCCCTCGAAGTTGAACAAGGAGACATTATTACAATTCTTATTCATCAAAAATAAAGGAATGCAGTATAGGAGTTGGAACTACATTAAATGAGGGGCGACCGGATACTTTTGGTAGGGCAGGGCATATTGCTATCTATTATCAAATCTTCTGGGCACTCTGCACATACAGGCTACTTTATTAGGTAAAGACAATTAGTAGTGCGTTACGCCTACTTTCTCTTTCAAAACAGCCTGAATTCAACCAAATATTGTGTTCTATGCAGACACGAGTACGTCCATTGGTTCTCGAACATTTGACGGGGTGCAGTCGTGAGCGAATTTTCCTCTTCAGCTCATCACACAAATGTTCAGTGATTGAGATCCGGCGATGGAGCGAGTCACTGAGGGAAAGAAAAGCCATCGTCATTTACCAGGGACTATTCCATGGTGATGCGGGTTTTGTGCACTGGCGCATAAAACAGCTTTAAGTACCCATCTGCTTGAGTATAAGCTAAGTACCCATGTGGACGTACGCTCTAGCATGCAGACGAATCCAAGAGAGGGTCCAATAAATGCCAGATAAACATTCGCCACACTTGGCATCAACATGATACATAAGGAACTTCGACTTATTGAACCAAGCATTCTTTTTACAGTTGTCGATGCTAGCAGTAACGAATGTGGATATGGGCTGTTCTGTCTTATACGCAGAGGTCGCGTCTAGTGGCATTTGTGAGATGATTGTCTGAGCAGCAAGGGCAGATTCAGTTGGGTAATAATGGCTTATCTGTTGGCTTGCACAGGTCTTACTTTCAATTTGTTTTTTCTTCCATTTATTATCTAACCTGTCTCGGAGATGCCTCATCCAATGCCACAATCAAGACCTTTACCTTTCCTATTATCATACTGATTTTTACATGTAGATCAGCAAGAGAATGAATTAGAGATCAAAAGCGAGCAAAAACAGAGATGATCGATGGTTGAAAGAAGGACCATGAGCGTGAAATGAGGGTGAATACCCCTGTCTTTTGAAAAATGAACTCTGCTCACTGCTGACCTTGACTTCATTCAAATGGTGGTCTGTCTGCGGCGTAAATTGCTAATGGAATAGTTAGTCAGCACTATTTTTAACCAAAACAGGTACCGCTATGTGCAACATAATAAAGCATATACCTAATAAAGTAGTTGGAGAGTGTGTCACATCAACAAAGGCATAACCACAAGCAAACACGTGGTTTCGTTGATGTGACATAAAATAGCACGAAATCAGCAAAATGATCGAAGGAACAATCGTCGCTTACAGCCCCGCCACGAAGTGGGGTCGTCCAAAAGAGAACTCAATGAAAACACAGCCAATTGGAGAATGAAGGTTGCATAAATAATGTGGAGAGAAAAAGAGGAGCCCAGATAGAAACTAGTGGCCTCACGAATTTTGTCTCCTCATAAAAGAAAAGGTTTCCACGCCCCGTCCGCCATCCCGCGAGCCTCAGGATACGATATCATTATCTCTGCTGTAGAAGACGAGTTAATTGGGAATTATTTACCAGAAAAGAAGGACAATAACATTGATGGATTATCAGATTCAACAAAAGAAAAGATTGTCGATGCATGGAACGAACTGACGTTTTTCAATAATTCTAGGGTTGTTCAAGAGTTTTTGCCTCCTGGTACGTAACTTTTTTTTTGTTGACTGATCTTCAAAATTCTTTTTGTGTCTGACATTTACATTTGTGCTCTATGTAATGCACTATTCACTTTTCGACATAGTCCCCATCCCTTTCCACGCATTGCACCAAGTCGTGACTAGTCGACAGAACCCGTTGAAGAGGATTTTCGGGGTTGTTGTCGACACGAGGATTGAATGGCAGCTTTGGGTTTTCTTCTTCGGCACGATAACGTCCGCCCGCACACGATCGCCGAACACCAGAGGCATTACAGCGCTTACAGTTCAAAGATGAAAGATTTGCACCTTGGGACTTTCACCACTACCCAAAGAACAAAGAGCAGCTTAATGGACATGATTTGCGTTGTGATGACGAGGTGAAAGATGCCATTCAATCCTCGTGTCGACCACAACCCCGGAATTCCTCTCTGACAGGTTCACCCGACTAGTCACGCATTGGCGCAATGCGTGGAAAGGGGTAGGGATTATGTCGAAAATTGAATAGTGCATTATAGAGGATAGATATAAGTACCAGATACAATTAGAATTTTGAAAATCGGTTAACAAATAAAAAATTCTTGAACAACCCTCGTGTTTATGCATTAAATCAGATGTGCCCAACCTACGGCCCATGGGCCAAATCTGGCCCGTGAAGCTCACTCGTGTGGCCCGCCTGTATATTCTAAGAATCAGATGCAGACTTCTCATTAATAAAATGTAATAATTCGGTAACTATAAATATTTTAAACATTTGTTTTGCTTGTGTTCTGGCCCGCGAAATTTATTTCAGTATGAACGCGGCCCTCGGATAAAAAAAGGTTGAGCACCGCTGCATTAAATGATTTATTAATAATTCCTCACACATGGCAATGGCAAAAGTTATGAAATGTGACTGCTTGCAAAGACAGTTGGGATAATTTGAATTATCAATGGTTGATAAGATGTTATTAACGACTACAATGGAACGTTTACCAGGAGCGACGAGCAAAAGTCATAGACTTTCAAGTCTCGGATATTCTGTCGCCGTTACATCGCCACTACGAAGTGACAGGTTCAGACAAAGAGCCTAGAGCATCACTGAAGCCATTTTTTTCCTTGTACCAGCGAGCCAATAGTTGGCATGGAGGCAAGCGAGGTCTTGTTCATCATTCTGGGCTTAGGACTTAGCGTACAAGCGGCGTGGTGTACATTATGTTTTGAACTTATTTTTCTGTTTATTATTTTATCTGTCAAGTTTATTAGAGAAGTGATATAATGCTGTTCCTTTTCCACGTATGTCATTTGACAGTTCTGGCCGTTGGAAGCTTCTAGTGCCTACGTCTATAGTGGTAACACTCCAGCAAAATTAATGCCATGACAGCATCGAATAAATTGAACTTGTATATTCATAAAATCTGATTTTCAATTATCCCTTCCTCTTACTTTATCTAAAGGTTAATAAACCTGTTTATTTATAATATTATTGTCTCTTCCCTTTCTCTATTTTATGAACTTAATGCACTCTGCCAAACTATGCAAAATTACATGAGAGAAAGAGAGAGAGATATGTGCTTGGTAGCAGAGCATGGTTACGAGAGGTAAGGTACAGGAAGCTTCGTCCTGATAAGTGAACTTCAGCCGGTTAGAACTGTCAAATGACACATACATGGGAAAAATAGCATTAGTATGAATCCAATAATGAATAATAACTTGGCAGAAGAAATAATAAACAGAAATGTGGGTTCTAAACATAACATCCATCGTGTTGCTGACACGCTAAGTCCCACGCATGGAACGATGAACAAGGCCTTGCTCATGTCCGTGGTAACTAGTAACTCGCTTGCACCGAGGAAAACAATGACTTTGGAGATGCTCCACGGTCTTGTCTGAACCTGACGTTCCGTAGTTGTCATGTAATGGCGATGAAAAATCCGAAATTTCAAACTCATTGACTTTTGCCCATCACTCCTGCATCGCTAATTCGTAATTAAATCATCCTCTACAGCAGAGATGTGGATATCATTCCCTGAAACTCTCTGGATGGCAGATGTGGAGTGGAAACCTTTTCCTTTGCAAGGACATGAAATTCGTGAGCCGACTCCATTTCTACCTGCGCTCCTCTTTTTTTTTTCCTTTTTTTTTCTCTCTTCATTATTTAAGCAACCATCGTTCTCCAATCGGCTGTCTTTTCATGGAGTTCTTTCTCTTTTAGAATCTTCACTTCGTGGTTAGGGTCATCTCCAGCGATTGTTTCTTTGATCATTTTGCCGATTTTGTGCCATATTAACAAAACTAGGCGTTTGCTTGTCGTTATGCCTTTGTTGATATGACCCTTATGGCTTACTAATATTACTCAATATTGTCCTCACAAATTTTTGACTCACATTCCAAGGAATCTACGTTTTTCCCTTAAGAATTCATCTTATGATAACGTAAGCTCTTATAATTTTCTCATTTATAATATAATATTTTTATTACTAGGCTTCCGTATATGGATGTGGATGGTAAAGCATTTTGTAACTCACCTGAAGAAGCTAAAAAAGCCGAAAACTTTTTCTTCCAAATTTTAAACAAACAATTCACTTCTAGAGAAAATGAATGTTTAATGAGTTGCAATTGGACTGTTTACGACATTAAAGCTGTAGAAGATTTTATGATTCCTCCTCTCTGTATTACAACTATATCCATAGCGGTTAATTACATTGAAAATTATATAGATGTCAGAACTTACACAATTATTGATCTCTTCTGTGATGCAGGAAACATTTCGTGTTTGACTTTAGGAATGTGTGTCTTATCTATTATCTCTTCGTTTAGAAAATTCCTTCTTAAATTGTTATATTGTTATGCAAAGATGAGAATTAGACATCTTTGAGAAAGTTACTGATACCAATAATATACTGCCTTTTAATGTATTGAACATACATACAATAATCTAACCTCCAGTAAATGTTGCGTAAAACACTGAGAACAAAACTATACTTACATCATTATGAGAATTAATAAATTTGATTATAAAATCTATACTTCTGATATTTTCTCACTGTATCTCTCCTCTATTTAAAAGGCAAAAAAGCATTACAGAATGCTGAGGGCTTAAAGTAAATGTACTGCAGAATACTTTTGCGCAACAAAACGAAGTAAATTGGTTGGAATCATAATCCACATAAAATTCTTTAATAATTCAGACGTGCATTTCGGGGACTATGCCTCCTTCATCAACGAATAACAAGTAACAGGGAAATCCAGAATTTATATCGAAAGCAGAAACTTACAACCCAATAAATTACTAAATTGGGAAAGTACAAACCAATAATTTTGCAGAATTAGTAAGAATTACAAGCCAATAAAATTCAAGGGATCACCTTATGACGTGTATAGATGCGGGTATCCAAAGAGTCACTGGCAACGAGCCAATGTTTTAGATAACGGTGATTGGAACGTCACCCTATAACAATTTCCAGAAACGCCACAAAACTTCGCATTATTGGCAATATGAACCAAAATATTCAGTACTAAAAATTCCTACACTATGTCTCAGCGAAATTGAAGCTCCAAATTTATCGTTCCTAATACAGGATATGTGTTTAACTCATTCAGTTCTTTATTGTCCTTTTCTAGTGACTTGGATTCTATTTATAGCAGGAGGCGGACTAAACTTGTATACATCAAAATTTTCTATAATCGGTATCTTTTCTTTAATACAACTGAATTGCATTTTTAAGATTGTGACTGTTTGTCTTGTAGAGTTATAATTCAATTTCCATGTGTAATACGAGGGGCGATTGATAAATAAGGTCTCCATGGCTGTAACTTTTTTATTTGTTAACCGATTTTCAAAATTCTTTGGTATCTTATACTCCCATTTGTCCTCTATGTAATGCACTATTCACTTTTCGACATAGTCCCCATCCCTGCGTATAGAAACTTTTCTTTCATATTCAGTCTCAATGAAAATCTCTATCGCAGGTTGCGGTCGGCCTTAGTGCGATCTATGCGGCATCTGGCGCGATCGGTTTTCCTTAGCTTCGCAAAACAATGGAAAATGGCCGAAGCCAACACCTCCTATAGAGAAGGCCTGCGGACAAAAGGTGAATACATTGTTACATCATCATCAAGCGCCTATTGTTATCGTATTTCTACCAATAATAAGCCCTGAATTTGGTCGCTTGATGATGATGTAACAATACGTACACCTTTGGTCCTCAGGCCTTCTCTATAGGAGGTGTTGCCGAAGCTCGATGATCAGCCGTTTACCTAGCCGTCAGAACCTACTCATGTGCCATAAGGGTCTCTTTCTTCTTTGGGAAGTGGTGAAAGTCGCAATGTGCAAAGTCTTTCATTTTTGAACTGCAATTTTTCATCTCTGAAGTGTAGGCGCTGCAACGCCTCTGGTGTGTGGTGACTCGTGTGCGGGCGGACGTTATCGTACTCCACAGGAGGGTCCAAAGCTGCCATTCAATCTTGGTGTCGACAACAACTCCGGAATTCCTCTCCGACGGGTTCACCCAACTAGTCACGCTCGAAGATTCCTCAATGTGCCTCTGTAGCGGTCGATATTGACCGTGGTATACGGTGGAAGAAACTCAAGGCAATCCCAAAAACATGTCAGCTTGATCTTGTAGGCTGATGGCACGGTGTTATGAACTTTTTCGTTGTGGGAGATGAGGTCTGTTTCCAAACCGCCGATTGCATCTTGGTTTCGGGCGTGAAATGGTGGACCCATGATTCATCGCCTGTGATGATTCGTTCCAAAAAACTTTGACCTTCCTGCTGGTATCGGATGAGATGAAGCAAACAAGCATCGAAACGAGCACCTTGATATCCGGCTGTCAACTGTCGTGGCACCCATCTCCATAACACTTTGCGAAAGCCGAGCTGCTCGTGTACAATGTCGTACGCCGTCCCATATGAAATGTCCGACGTTGCAGCAATTTCTCCCACGGTAATCCCCCGGTTCTTCCGCACCTGCGCTTCCACAGCGGCAATGTTGTTGTCAGTCATGGATTCCCGCGGCCGGGCAGAGCGATGTTCGTTCACCCGGTCCTTTCGTCCTCCTTTAAATGCCTCGCACCAACGTTGTACTGTTCGGAGCTGCACGATAACACCGATACAATTTCTTTACGGATATCGACTTTCAATATTCAAACCTTTTCCGGAGACATTAAGGCAAAGACTGAGGGACCTACACGGTTTAATGAGGAATGTCCCCGTAGCCATTCAAAGCATCACATTGCATATGATAGAAAACACATGCGAAGCAATATCATAACTCGATACTTTTAACTCGCTGTTCAAAAACTAACTATATTAATACTTGCCCTAACAATACTTCCTGATAGCTCACGTGAAATGAACGCGCGCGTCAATTCTTTTAAATATGCTAATTGTTACCAGGGATCCACCCACTGTATGGCTGTTAAAGGTCAATGCAATTGAGCAATAAACCCCGTAGTTATAAGCCAGGGAAATAGCATTATACAGGGTGTTTTTGAATTGAGTATCGATTTTTTGGGAGATGATAGAAGAGGTACTTAGAAGTATTTTTTGTCATATGAACATGGTTTGGTTTGGTTTGTTTGGTATTAACGTCCATTTCAACTGCCATGGTCATTTCAGGACGGCGTTATAGGGGCCGCAAATTTTGCCTCGCAAGGGTTCTTTAACGTGCAGCCGGCAAACGACTACACGGGACCAACGGCTTTACTTCCCTTCCGAAAGAAGGGCGTGATCTCAGGATTTTCCCCCTGAAAAAATCCTCGTCATCCTCGGCCGGGGTCGAACCCGCATACTCGGGCATCAAAGGATATGAACATGGGGTCCCCGCAGCTCCGTTCACTTACAATACTGCATTGAACAATCAAATGACACCGGGACGCAGTGTGCTTTGGTAGGCCTAGATTATTTTCTTTTTAACAATTAACACAGGCAATCTACTGTAATAACATTTAAAGTAATTGTTTGCAAAGAAATTTCAAGGTGCACGTGCTTGTTTGTTGAAAAGTCTTAGGACAAACTTCGTCAAGGAGATTCCATGGTATCCAACCCCTTTGTAAAATACGATTAGTCCATATGTAAATGAACTAATCGCATTCTGGGAAAGCAGTAGATACCGAAGAAGAATTGGCGGCTCGTGTTGTCGCGGCAGCAGGTGACATCAGCGACCGTGCAAATCAACTGTTTCCACGCGTACATCAATCCATCATAAGGCGTTGCGAATTGTGCTATGAAGCAAATGGCGGTCATTTCGAACAATTACTGTAAAAGTCATACAGTAGATTGCTTG
>JAHWFO010050194.1:369081-397827 GCA_023313115.1 Rhysida immarginata
GCAGTCATCTATTTTTACCTCTTTATCTGTACTTCTTACCTCTCCCCAAGTTTTTTAATCAAAAATTTATTTTTCTCGAACATAATATGTAGAATATGTAAAAAAGCTCGTATTTTCTTTTCCTTTCTCGTCATTTCCGAACTTATGATATATAACATGCCATATGTTGCCATAGTTCTAAAGACCAAGTGACTGCCACCCCCGCAAATCCGACCCCGATAGAACAAATGGCCCTAAACTTCATAGCAATGTAGATCTTGCCTAGAGGAATCTGGATACTGAATTTCACGCCTTTACGTACTAAATAGCGCATAGGTATGTTGTTCTCTCTGAATCCGACCCCTGTAATTCCGACCCCTGTAATTCCGACCCCAGTGAACCGATCAAAACCAAACTAAATAGTGCAGATGGACATGCCAATAGAAATTTCAACTTTCTACCTCAAAAAATGTAGAAATTATGAAGGACTGACCTTATAAAACCATTAAGTTGCTCCATTCTTCCACTACTTAATAATTTAGACTATGAGCACGGAGCAATATTACTCTCTTATTCAGTGCTATGAGCACTTGAGCAGTCGTGCGTCGACAAAGCGATTTCACGTGCGCGCATCGATGTCAGTAATGCTTAAAAGATGAACAGAAAGTAACAATGTATTCTTTCTTGACAAATCGATTGTTATATGACATGTCGTTATCTTGGTAATCCGTTTTCAAGTTATCGTGTAAACGGCGGCCGGGTGGCCGGATAAACGTACCGACCAAAGGCGCATTCTTATAAGTAGCTTTTATGCTAAAGCTCCTAATAATATATCGATAATAAATCCATATTCATGTTGATGGCAGAGCATATTAATAACAGGTATCTTATGATCAACAATGCAAGACTAAGTTTGTGCAACAATTGGTTAATACCAAAAATGGTATTAACACGCAGTTCACCAACACTACCTTCGGAACAACAATAGATATCTCATTACCAAAAATGCAAGGCAAACTGTGTGCAACAATACGCCTGTCGTGTTCCCATCAACAGTGGTAACAACACGCAATTCACCGATAAAAATGAGCATAAAATGATAATGCAATGATAAAACAATCTTTACCAAGAATTATAACAAAGAACATAAAATGATGATGCAGTGACGAAACACTTGTTTCCATGAATTATTAACAAGGAACAGGAAATGAATATATGAGACGATATAGATAGGCATAGGAGATACACGGGTCTCCCTTCAGATCCCTAACAAGCGTTCAGACGATAGGGGAATGTGTGACTATTTGTGTGTGTGTATTTGGCAGTTTGAGCAGTGCATAACCTATTACAGTTTAATTCCGAATAAAAGAATACATCAACTAGAATCATCAAACCAAAAAGCATACGATTTATCTGTGTTGTGCTATTTAATAATCGTCGAAGGATCCATACTAATTTATACCTATCGAAATGCCACCAAAGAAAAGAAAGAGCATTGGTCAGAGAAACCCTGCAGCTAAAAGACAAAAACTATCCGGCGTCGGAGACACCTGCACAACTGGAGCTTCGTATGCAGCAGGAACGTATGCGAGCTTTTACGTCAAGGGCAAGGGAAACTTCGGAGGAGAGAGAGCTGCGTGTACAGCGAGTTCGATGTAGAACGGAAGAATTAAGGGTGGTGAATCGGCATTCTGATTTAAAATTAGCGGCATTTAATTACAACTCTAAATACGATTACCGTAATCACCCTAAAGTCCTAATAGGAAGGATGGATGTCGTATGTAACCATCGTCAGGCAAAGAAATATAAATGGGAACCGCCAGGAATCTGTTGCGCTAATGGAACAGTGAAGCTGCTGCCACATAAAGAGCCTCCAGAACCACTGTTATCTTACTTATATGGTAACACAGCAGATTCCAAACATTTACTAAGAGATATAAGGGCATGCAATTCTAGCTCCAAATGACATCGTTTAGCGCGTCATCAACAGTGCAAGAAGGTGGGTATATGCCTACCTTAAGGTACAGGGTCAAATTTACCACAAAGCTGGATCACTTCTACCCCTTCCAGGTGAAAATCCAAAATTTCTTCAAGTTTACTTCATGGGCGGTGAAATATTAGAGGCTGATCAACGATTTGCTAATATATCTGGCATACGACATCGTTTCAAGTCTGCAGAGATTATTTCATTCGCACAACCACCTGTTAAGAAGTTTAAAACAGCATTAGAAAGGATGCCTACAGAGGAGCACAAAGTAGTCATGCGGGCAGACAAGAGGCCATCTGATGAACATGAAAGGCGTTTTAACGCCCCAACCATTAAAATTATATTACGCATGCGCAAATATTTGAATTTAATAAAATTATTTTATGTATGCAAATTTCTCAAAAGTGGGTATTTTTTTTTCTTTAAAAAAATTATTAATATCTTACACATACTTTCATAAAAACAATACAAAAAATTCAAAACTATGTTTTGCTTCGTTTTGAAGATATTAATTTTTAAAGCTTGAGCTCTAAGCAGCGGGAGTCAGGTAGTAGGGACTTGACTACTCGTACAGGGAAGAGAAAGCCTGTAACCTTGGGACCATTCATTTATTTACGTTTTACTATTTATATCAATAGTATTAATTATTATAATTACACGAAAAAATAAAATCAATAATAGAGTTAAAATAATATATATCAATAGGAAAAATGTTTCTTAGAACTTCAGTTTGTTTTTTCAGAAATCAGAAAAGTATTGAGCACCTGTTAAATAAGAAGATAATTTAGTAAGAAAATATAAATTTGCATTATGATGTCCAATTGTAAGTAATAAAGAAAGTATATTTACTCTACACTTCCTCAGAGTCAGTCACTTCTGAGTTACCCTGAAGGACGAAATGAATTGCAGAGGCAGCTGAATTTAATACAGGCTTCATTATACAGGGCGATTCAAAAGTTAGTGTGCAGTAGTGCATGGAAGCGTGTACAGCACACACACAAATGCACTTTCTGCAGGACGTCTTTGCTGATCGAATCATCTCGCGTGGCATCTGGCCTGCACGCTCGCCGGACCACAAACCTCTCGATTTCTTCCTTTGGGATGCCCTGAAAGATAAAGTGTATGCAAACAATCCGCACATTTTGCCTGAGCTGAAGGAGGAAATCACAACTGAAGTTCAGCAAATCTCACCAGCCATATTGAGCAGAGTGTTTCACAACGTGCAACTGCTCTTTTATCTCGTCATCAGGGATTGAATGTCTCTTAAGGTGATTTTTCTTATTTCGGAAGTGGTGAAAGTCGCAAAGTGCAAGATCTTTCATCTTTAAACTGTAGGCGCTGCAACACCTCTAGTGTATGGCGACTGTTTGCGGGCTAGCGTTATCGTGCTGCAGGAGATGGTACAAAGCTGCCGTTCAATCTTTGTGTCGACAACAACCCCGGACTTCCTCTCCGACGGGTTCACCTGAGTGGTCCACTCGGTGGCCCCGCATAATTTACACAAAGATTCCATCAGAAACAGATGAACCGCCTTCATTTATTCCTGATTACATGAAATAAATTGCATGAGAGACAAAATGTTGATAGCAAAGCCATCAGAGCTAACTCGAGTTAACAGGAGAAGAATGTTTGAGGAGGGAGAGACATCTACGCTAGTGAGCGATATACAGATATTGTAAATTTGAAGAAAATATATCTTTTCTTGACTTGCAAATCATCGGCGCCATTCATAATATTCATTCTATTCTATATTAACCGGTCGAAGCTAAGCGATTCCACTATGTTGCTTGTTTCGATAACTGGGCAGCTGAATCTGTAGGTAGATAGCGGTACAATCTGTTTCTTCCTTTGTATTGAACGGAAGGCGTACAAGGTTGCACTGTACGTAGCCACTGCATATTAGTAAGCCATAAGGGCCATTCAAACAGACACTGCGTCATATCAACAAAGGCATAACGATAAGCAAAATGATCGTTAATGCTGGTTTTGTTAATATGGCACAAAATCGGCAAAATGATCAAAGAAACAATCGCTGCAGAAGACCCTAACCACGAAGTGAAGATTCTAAAAGAGAACTCCATGAAAAGACAGCCGATTGGAGAACGACGGTTGTTTAAATAATGAGGAAAAAAAGGAAAAAAAGAGGAGCGCAGGTAGAATTGGAGTAGGACCACGAATTTCATCTCCTTGCAAAGGAAAAGGTTTCCACTTCACATCTTGCATCCAGAGAGTTTCAGGAAATGATATCCAAGTCTCTGCTGTAGAGGATGATTTAATTACGAATTAGGCTATTTGCTGGAGCAGGAGTGATGGGCAAAAGTCAAGGACTTTTAAATTTCGGATCTTTTGTCCCTATTACATGACAATTACGGAACGCCAGGTTCAAACAAGACCGTGAAGCATTGCCAAAGCCATTGTTTTCTCTGGTGCAAGCGAGTTACTAGTTACCACGGATATGAGCAAGGCCTTGTGTAATAAACTCGTACGCAGAAATACCTTATATTCAAGGCTTTAATGAACAAAATTTGTACATAACTATAATAAGCTAGACATTTCAATATCAACTAACAATGATTGGATTGTTGCTAGGCAAAGCTAGGGAATGACATAAAAATGTATGTTATTAATGAAATTATTATCACATTCACCCGACCTTAAAATTCCACAATATAGTAATCAGGGGGTTGTCTTATCCAGGAAGAACGTCTTACCTCGGGGTCTCCAGTATGGGATTCAGAAATTCGACTTAATCCGGAAATATCTGTGTCCAGATCATCTGCTGGTTCGGGTTCATCCACCGGTTCTACCACCGGTTCAATCACCGGTTCTGTTATAATTTCTCCAGTGGCAGGCTGTGACGTTAAATTCCTGTTGGATACCGTCGTCTCTCGACCACCAGCTAGCCGAACATAAGAATAGTCAGGGTTGGCCTCTAGGAGCTCAACTTGTTCTACAAGAGGTTCGTATTTGCTGTCACGTACATGTTTCTTCATAAGCATGGGTCCGGGTAATGATAGCCATGTAGGGAGTGATGAATCGTTGACTGAGCGTCGAGGATGTGTAAACATGCGCTCGTGGGGAGTAGCATTCATCGCTGTGCATAACAAAGTCCTAATGCAGTGCAAAGCATCATTCAACACTTGCTTCCACTGTGAAATTCTTAAGTTTTTGTCTCTTACGATGAGTTCGATAGTTTTCCAAATGATACCATCGTATCTTTCGATCTGTCCATTTCCTTGAGGGTTGTAAGCGGTCGTACGACTAGTCGCTATGCCTCGAATTTGAAGAAATGATTTAAGTTCCTGTGACAAAAATGATGATCCACTGTCTGAATGAATGTATGAGGGATTTCCAAATATCGCAAATATTTGAAGGAAGCATTTAATAACACTTTTAGCTGATAAGTCAGAGCATGGGAAAGCAAATGGGTATCTTGAGTATTCGTCGACTATTGTAAGGAGGTATCAATTATGTGTTGCTGAAGGTAAAGGTCCTTTGAAGTCTACATTTAGTCGCTCGAAGCAGGACGTTTATTTGATTAGCTTTCCCTCGTTTCTGTAAAACCTTGGTTTTAATTCTGCACAAACTGAGCATGACGAAATTTTTTTCCTTTTATCATCTTCGGGAGGTTCTTACAGAGTCATTCTTGTTATGCCAGGATGACCGAGATCACGACGCAGTTCATACAGTCTTGTGAGTGGATTAGTAGTAGCAATAGTAGCTGATACAAATGATGCGCGAGAGAGGGCATCTGCTACAGTGTTTTCTTCGCCAATGTATGATCTTCTCATTCTTTATTTTGCCGTGTTTATGATCAAACATGAACGAGACTGACTTCTGGTCAGTAACCAGTGTGGAAAGATGTTTGATCAAAAAATGTATCCACTTACGTATCGATTCTACTATGGCATAAGCTTCTTTCTCTACCGCTGAATGTCGGCGTTCACTATCTGACAGGGTACGAGAGAAGAAAACAGTGGGTCTTCCGTCCTGGGAAAGTGTAGCGGCAATTGCAAAATCTGAAGCGTCGGTTTTAACCATGAATGGAAGATTATCTTGTATTGATGTCACAACAGCAGACATTATATCAGATTTTAAATTTTCAAAAGCTGTTTGAATTTCTGACGAGGCAGGGAACGATTCGCATTGAACCAGAGGACGAATTTTGTCCGAAAAATGAGATATCCATCTAGAATAGTGGGAAAATAAACCAACGACTCGACGAAGTGGGAAGGTTAGTTTGAGTGGACGGAGGCGTTCTGGATCAGGCCTGATTGTTTTATCCTTGATCGTATATCCCAGTAGCGTGACGATTCGTGTAGAAAAATTGCATTTTTCTTTAATCAGTGTAAGATTAAATTTTTTGTCAAGTTCTGTGAAATGGTCGTGAACTTCTTCATCGTGTAACGTGCTAGTAAAGGCGAACCGCGTTTACCCGCACGCGCAGCCAACGCTCCAAAAATGAAGCTTAAAATAATACTCAAAAGAAAACCTTCCCTTGACAGAAATGAAAACAGTTACCCGCACCCAAGATAACCGCGAGAAAAAAGAAAACGCTTACTGGAAAGATCAAAGACGATCCTCCAAGTAAGGTGGGGATTGAGAGAAACTCAGGAGACCGACTTCACTATAAAATTAACCCCAGTTAAATACGATAATGACTACCCGCCACCCTAGACAACTTAGACCTAAAAAAAAAACAACACAAGATAGAAAAAGCGAAATCCAAATAAATATTTTCCTTTATTGCTGCAAACGAACAAGGATAGTACTGAATTGAGTAAGGCAAAATGGTCCCAAAAATGAAGCAGGATAGTCTAGTTTTCGAAAAGTCTAAGGTGGAGTAGCGACGATCAACAAGATATTGCGACACCTAAAGTCTGATGAAAGACTAGAGTGGACCGTATCAGTAGAATGGGAAGAGGAGAACTTGGAGAAGCTCGGAAGAACTAGAAGCTCAAAAGGTCAAGTAGAACCGCCCACACTGTAAGTAAATAAGATCATCAACAGCAAGAAATCAAGGAAAATAAAACTGGAAATAAAAAAAACTCATTTTCGACTTCTTCTTCTATTTACAACAGAGCCAGTAAATAAAATTGGAATCACAAAAATTAAATATTTGAATTACAGTGAAATAAAAAAGATAAAAAGTAAACAACAAACCCTGGACCTCCTCCGCAAGGATCCTAAAGACGAGGTACAAAATATACACTAAAATACGGACAGTGGAAACAATAACATAAGGTAAGATGGAAAAATGGTAGGACGGGATGGACCAACAGGTTCATACGGATAACAAAAGGGATGGATGAAGACAGGCGGTAACGACAACATGGATGAGGTCCTGTAAAGAAAACGAAATAATTAAAATGATAGATTACAACAGGGTATCATTTCCTATCATTAGGAAGAACTGAAATCAAATAATACAATCAGAAAAATACAATTTAAAAGGGAAAAAAGAAAAAATATTCATTTGCCGTGATTAAGACTTCGAGAAATTGTGGACAAGGTCCCGTTAAGTCCGACGAAGCAATCGTAAAATTGCAAAAAAAAAATTGCATGTCTTTTCATATATATAAAGTCAAATCAAGCGCAGGCAAACCATACGTGGGTGGATGTTCCATGACGAACGGAAGAATCGATCATGCTACAACGGCAGGAAAATACAATTTCAAAGGTCCATGAGATACACCTTATCTTAGATGAACACGATCATGGGCAGTTCGGTTAATGTAAAAGCAATTGACGAACCAAGGTAGAAACGACGCTTGGTCGACCATGAACACCCAAAAGAATGGAAACTCGGCAGCAGACGATGATCAACATCATAGCGATGAGTTACAATCGGTCAAGATCCGATAACAATAGCTAACATGAACTACACGTTCATGATCCGAAGTTAAGATTGGCGATGACTGGAAGTATTAAGTCCGTTTTGCCAAAGGATAAGCCATCTCCGAACTCAAGAGAAGGCAGAGGAGCCGAAGTAGTCTCTCTTGAAGGTCTAGCTGAATCTGCCCAAGGAGATTATTTTTTCTACCAAGAAAATTACAAAACCAAAGAAAAATTTAAATAACACGCGCACGCGGCGTGCCATCCAAGTTCTCAGAAACGAAGATAGCTAGTTGCTCTAGGAAAACGAGCAGTCGATTACAACGACGTTTGAACAATGAAAGACTAGAAGAACAGGGGAAATGCGCGAGTATCCATCAATAGTGTTAACGAGAAGTCTCCGTAAAAGAAATACAATTAACAAAAAAAATATGTTTTCTTAAGATAGTAAAAAAAAATTTTTATAGCTTCCTAAATAAATCAAAAAGAACGGAATAGTTAAATTTCTTTTAACGTCAAAGAACGCGTTTTATATCTATGACATGAGGCTAAGACATCCTCTAACAATTGCCAAAGAAGGAGAATTCAAAATCAATCCTTATTTTTTTACCGAAATATTAAAGGAATTCTCTAGACGGCAAAAAAACCAAAAGGCAAGCCTAGAAATCCACCGGACGAGCGATTCTCATGATCATTAATCGATGACGAGAAATGACCCAACAGACTGCGAACCAGACGAGTCCAACAAATGGCGTGATGAAATATGGACCAAAACTAAACGCTAAACTAATTGTCTCGGTGAGAAATTAAAAATTCAAATATCCGTCACGCGCTAAAAAGGAAATTCACCCTGGGATGAACTGTCGAGGACGTGAGATGCCGACATTAGCGACGCAAAGCGCGAAGAATCGCGGTCTCAGTCAATGCATAAATGAACCCCACAAGAAGAAAAAACTTATTTAGCGCGAGGAAAAAATAGAACAAATAACTCCCCAAACGAGGTATCATTAACCTAAGAGCAACGCGAACCGAACGCGTCGAGTGATCCCTTTAATTCATAAAAAAGGAGGGGGAACACAGTAACCTTCGTTAAAGTAATTAGTTAAGCGTCGGATCCATAAGGCTCGCACCCGGGACAGCCTACGATCACACAGTCAAGGTAAGGACTAAACGCGATAGACACCAGGAATATCGGTAAGATGAGAAACTCGAAACACACAACGTCGGAAGGGAACGCTTAAAGTGACTCCACCTGGGTGGGAGGAGGGAATCTAACAAAAGAGATCCCGAAAAGTAGATGAAGGGGAGGCAAAAAAAAAAATTTTCAAAGAACGGCTGTTAAATTTTAGCCAGAAAAGGTAACGGCACGTTACAATCGCCACATATAGTTACGACATCAAGGTAAGCAAATGTCCCGCGGAGCAAATGTTCCACTTGAATGAGCGAATCGATGACACGTTGAAAAGCGCAACTCCGTTTGTGACGCCAAAAGGTATGCGCTTAAACTGATAAAGATTGCCACACCCTTCAAAGGCTGTGTATATTCTTTCTCGTTTCACGATCGGTATTTGATGGTAAGCGCTCCGAAGATCAATTGTTCTGAATATTTGGCATTTTGAAACTTTAGATACAATATCCTTGATACGGGGCAGAGGATAAGCATCGAGTAGCGTAAACTTGTTTATGGTCAAAGAGTAATCAATGACCATTCGCTTCTTGTGATTGGCGTTCGAATTCAAAAGTACTCGTGCCCTCCAGGGTGTGTAGTTTTTATTTTTTACGTCCTCGTTAAGTAATTTTTGTATTTCTGTTGAGATGAAGGCCACATCTTCTGGAGAATGTCGGCGAGATTTGATTGCGATTGGCTTGCAGTCTTTTGTCAAATGTGCAAATAGCGATACAGGTGGTATCATTGCAGCAGTTAGACCGCATATCTTGAGTAGTTGTCTATGACTACCAAAGAGTAGTTCAACGGATGAGTGTGAGCCAAATATATTATGTCCTAATATTACGTCAGCACAGAGATTTCTCATAACTAATAAATCAACTCTCTATATTTATGTTGACCAATCTGTATGTTAACTGTGCAGTATCCGTCAATTCAACTGTATGTTCGATAGATGCCATTGTTATTCTACTGGAGTCAGGTTTAACGTTCATTTTACAATATTTTGCGGTGGTTTTATTTATGAAACTAACGCTGCTACCAGTATCTATGAGCGCGTCAACCTCCACGCATGTTGATTTGAATAGACAGTACGGCTCTCTGTAAGCCGGCGAAAGAAACGGCGGAGATTCCTTCAATCATTAGTGAGAGATTGTCCTCTCCTTCTATCGAAGCTTTTGATTTGCAAACTTTCGCGAAGTGCCCTATTTTTCTTGGATGACGTCTTTTTCCGCAAAAGTAACATGCATCTGTTTTATTGGTAGTTGTAGCAGCTAATGTGCTGTCAGTAGATGTCAAGCCTAGTAGTGAAGTTAGTGTAGCATGCGTTGTTAGCTGAGCCATTTCTATAGCTCGAGCCTGGTCAAAGGCTTCATCTAGGGTTAGTTTCAGATTCTCAAGTAACCGTTGCCTTATCTGACCAGGTGCAATGCCATTTATATATGCGTCTCTAATATGTTCGACTCTATTCTCTTCTGCAGATACTTTTATGAAACCACAATATTTACTAAGCTCTTTCAGTACTTGCATATAATTATCTAGGGTCTCACCTGGTTGTTGTCTTCTGCTAGCGAGGCGATGTCTGGCGTATATTTCATTCTTAGACTTCACATACACACTTTGTAAATATTTTATAGCCTCATCAAAAGTTTTGCATTCCGAGATAAGTAGATATATTTGCGGTGAAAGATGATTTATCAGCAGTTTTAGTTTAATGGAATCAGGTAATTGTGTCTTCGGATCGGACTGAAGAGCCGTGAAGAAATTGTATAAGTTTGTCTTCCAATGTGTCCAAAGCTGGCTGGAGGCTTCTTTTGCCGCATCACATTCTAATTTTTCTGGTCGTGGAAATTTTTCCATTCTGCGTTGTAGAGAATATAAATTTTGTTCATTAAATTGTAATAAACTCGTACGCAGAAATACCTTATATTTGAACAAAATTTGTATGTAACTATTATAAGCTAGACATTTCAATGTCAACTTACAATGATTGGATTGTTGCTAGGCAACCTAAAGAATGGCGTAATAATGTATATTATAAATGACATTATAGTTATCACACTCTCGTGTGACGACTTTGTTGCTGAATGACGGACGGCACATTACACATTTGTAGGCCGATAGTTAATCCGGCGTCTTACGTCTGAAAATGTGCATAATCTGATTTCTCTAACCTGACGACTCTAACATTTTTGGTTAAAAACCGAACGATTTTTGAACCCCCTTGGCATTCGTGAATGAAGAGTATAATATAGCACTGGGATGAGGAGGGAAAAAATTCCGTCGACTCTAATAACTTGCCCAGAGCAAGATAGGAAGCATGCAGCAGCATCCACGTGTGATGCTGATGCATATAAAATGCCACTGCACGGACAGCAAAATTGCTGGTATTGATCACTGACAGTACTGAATGATCACAGAGGATATCTGGCTATCGACATTAACCTGTGTCATCATTTGGAGTCGTTTGAAAAGGGCCCATAATTAGGCTTGCACAAGTCTGGTTGGTCTGCTCGCGAATTGCCTGTCATGTGAACTGTGAATTGCGCATGGAGGGAAGAATACCACACATCCAAGAGACAAGGTTCAAAATAGAATAGACTCATCAAAAGATGTGCGAACCTCGATACTACACACACGTTGCAATGTGTGCGGCCATTTCTAGCAAGAGCAGTATCCCACATGTTCTTGTGGAGAAGTCTAAAAGAAAGTAGATTACAAGTACGACGGTCTCTGCTCAGATTGCCATTGACACGGATTCATTGCCAAATATGTCTTCTGTGGTGTACAGAACGTAAGAATTGGATGTAAGATTGGCGGCGCACTGTATTCTCGGATGAAGGGTCGGTTCACTCTAGTCACAACGAAGGAGGCATTGTGGCATGGCGAAGCAGATCTATGCGTTGCCATTTAGCACATCTTTTGTGGAAAGCCACCTGGACTTATGTTGTAGGCAGCCATTGGTTACAACTCCAGAACCTGCTTAGTGTTTATGCAGCGTCAATAACCGTCCATGAGATCATTCAGCCCCATTTTTTGCCATTTCTCCCACGCATATTGCAGGAGGACAAGTACAATGTCAAGGATAACCTTGGGTAGATTCCTCGAGGGAATACTGTGCCAAACTCAGGAATAAACAGATTAAATGCAAAATTCCCTGCCCCCAGCGGGATTCAAAGCCGCGACTCAGCAGGCTTAAGAACTGGAAAACCATGCTTCAGTGCTCTCGGCTACGAGCCAGCATGGTTTAGAT
The DNA here is from genome assembly GCA_023313115.1 of Rhysida immarginata. Lineage (NCBI taxonomy): Eukaryota > Metazoa > Arthropoda > Chilopoda > Scolopendromorpha > Scolopendridae > Rhysida > Rhysida immarginata. The sequence goes on from JAHWFO010050194.1 coordinate 381,301, forward strand.
AAGGATACCCAGTCATACACTAGCATATGTTTTATGATTCTATTAATACTTTAAAAAAGATAAGACTGAAAGATTTAACTATCTGCTCCTCCCCATCAATAAAAAACTAAGGCTTGAAGAAGACTGGTAATGAATTAAATTTGAAGATCGCTTATATGAATAATACCTTAAAATGCAACTCACTGGAATATAACCTAGGGCTAAACTGGCCCTAAAGATAGTTTAGGGCTAAGATTGGTGAGATCACAGCCGATACTTGCTGAATCAAGATTGGTATGATTTCATCTGGTCCAGGAGATTTGTATGGTTCAAAAAATTAATTGCCCATACAACACTGTAGCTCAAAAGTATTCATACCCAATTGTTTTTGAGGAACAGTTTTAATTTTGTTGTGAAACGCTGGAGTTGGCTATTGCATGAATACTTTTCAGCTGCAATATAAGTACTTTTATAAGTACTATTTTGTTCACTCAAAAAGTGTAATAAATAAAAAAACGAGTGAATCATTTATCAGGTATAAAGTTGGATGACAATTTCGCTACGCGCATACTGAAGTGTTTTAGTACCGAATTATTTCAGTTCTACATACAAGCACTGATGCAAAGTTATTAAGTTTCTTGGAGAAATTGTTAAAAAGGTGGCCTTCCAATAACCTTATCTAAACACATCATAAAGTGATCCCTTGTATTTTATTGGTTTGTAATTATTCCGATTTTGTATAAATTCTGCATGTTCTTAATACTTGTGGTTCGCTGATAAAGGAGGAAAATCCACATCCGAGGGTTGAATTTCTATGCGGATACGAGGGTTGTCCAGAAAGTAATGCATCACAATTTTTTTCTTCAACAATTACTTATTGAACACAATGAAACTTGTACACACGAAAGAAAGATGTTTCTTCTACACTCCGTATTTTTCCACATAATCTCCGTCCCGTTCTATGGCCTTCCTCCAGCGAGAAACAAGGGCGTGTGTGCCGTGTCGGTACCAGTCCTTATTCTGTTCAAGCAGCCATGTCTTCACTGTGCGAATCACCTTTTCGTCATGCGCAAAATGTCTTCCACGAATGGCATTCTCCAATGGCCCAAACAAGTGAAAGTCTGAGGGCGCTAGGTCATGGCTGTAGGGTGGATGGGGTAACACTGTCCAACCCTGTTTCACGATGTGTTCCGACGTCCTCAAACTGGTGTTGAAGCAAACAATCAGCTGGGTTGTTATGGCGTCCAAGTCGCTTGAAGCGCTTCTTGAGTTTGGTTAATGTGTTCACATATGCCTCAGAATTGATGGTGCTGCCTTTCGGCATCATATCAATGAGTATGACACCATCAGAGTCCTAAAACACAGTGATCTTGCCAGCAGAAGCAGTTATTTTGAATTTTTTCTTCTGTGGAGAGTGCGGATGACGCCATTCCATCGATTGTCGTTTTGTTCAAAATGGTGCACCCAGGTTTCATCAGCTGTCAGAATCCGGGACAAGAAGGCTTCCCTCTCAGCTTCAAAACGTAGTAGCAACTCAGAAGAAATGGTTTTTTTTTTCAGAGCTTTGTGTTCCTCCATAAGACAGCGTAGAATCCATTGTGAACACGTTTTTGTGTAATCAAGAGCACGGATGATTTCACCCACACTTCTTTTGCTGATTGACAGCCCCAGTGCAAACTGCCAAATCGTTCTGCGTTGGTTCTGACGAATCTTGTAGCTCCGCCGAACCGTCTTCTGGTGGCCTCACCCTCTGTGCCCAGCAACTAACCGTACTTCTGTCGACTGCTGATGCTCCATAAACTGCACATAAACGATTTGAATGTGTCCAAGCAGTGAGAAATTCATTAACGACACGCTGCCTGTAACGTACATCCACAGACGCCATGTTGTTCCATTGCTGCAGCACATATGCTATCTGTCGGAAGACACAGAACCTTTGAGCGCGCACTCAGAATACTTCAAAGAATGCATATCTCAAGTTTCGCATTCGTACAATTGTTGAGGACTGAGAGAAAAACTGTGGTGCATTACTTTCTGAGCTACCCTCGCATATGATTTCCAGTTTTCTTCGTTTTATTGCGTAGAGGTATACTGAAGCATGAGCTTTAAGTCCCCACCACTCTGTAATACCTCGACGCTGTGTAATGGTTATTTGCCCTTTTAAATAGAGGAGAGATAGAGTGAGAAAATATCACAAGCATGAGTTTTATAATCAAATTTATTAATTGTCATAAAGATGCAAGAATAGGTTTCTACTCTATTTTATGCAACATTCAACTAAGGCTTATTATGTGTATAAGTAGTGAAATATAGTAAAGAAAATACCACGGTCAGGACTCGAACCAGGGACCTTCGGGTTACCGTCCCGTGGCTATAAATACAGACATCGTGGAAATGCAAGCTGTTGCTCTCAACATGTCCTGTGAGCATATGTTAGAGCATGGCTCCTTGGTCGCAAGCCAGGATTATCTTTATTATTAAAGACGAATAAAATTAAATTAAAACTAGAAAATAGGCCTAAGAGGGTTTTATCATGTCTTACATCCGGATATTAATAAAAAAAATAGTGATAAACATTAAAGGAAATTCCTCGGCCTGGACTCGAACTAGGGACATTCGGGTTACCATCCCGATGCTATAACCACAGAAGCTTAGTCGTTATAGAATCGGGACAGTAACCTGAAGGCCCCTTGTTCGAGTCCAGACCGTGGAATTTCCTTTAATGTTTATCAGTTTATCACTATTTATTTATATTCGGAGGTATGACGTCAAAACTCTCCTATGCCTATTTTTCCGTAATAATTTAATCATTTTCGCCTCTAATAATAATGATAGTCCTGGCTTGCGAACAAGGAGCCATGTTCTAACTTATGCTCATAGGACATGTTTGATAAAAACAGTTTCCATGTCTATGGTGGTTAGTGGTTATACCATCGGGATAGTACCCGAAGTCCCTGGTTCTAGTCCAGGCCATGGAATTTCCTTTTCAATATCCTAGTCCTATTTTCCTGATTAATTTATGTTTATATTCAATACATTAAAAGGTAGTGTATTTTTGGCATCAGTAACTTTATCAAATACATCTAATTTTCATCTTCGCATAAGATAACAAATTAAAAAGGAATTTTCTAAATAAAGAGATAATAGATAAGACACACGTCCCTAAAGTCAAACATGAAATGTTTCCTGCGTCACAGAAGAGATCAATAATTTTGTAAGTTCTGATATCTGTATAATATTCAATGTAATTGACTGCTATGGATATAGATGCAGCAGACAGAGGAGGAATAATAAAGTCATCTGCATCTTTTATGTCGTAAACAGTCCAATTGCAACTCATTAAGCATTCATCTTCTCCGGAAGTGAAGCGTTTGTTTAATATTTGGAAGAAAAAAAATTCGGCCTTTTTAGCTTCTTCAGATGAGTTACAGAATGGTTTATTATCCACATCCATATATGGAAGCCTAAAAATATAAAAATATAATTTTAATGGTACTGCTTTTTATGAAAATATAAGAGCTTATAGTTTGTTCAAACTTATGTTGGACAGAATATAGGTTGACTTAAGAGGAATTCTGATGGAAAAAATTTAGACCCCCTGGAAAGGTATATAACAATTAACATCTTTATCCCACTTCCTAGTCGCAGCACCGCATAAATGATGCCCTCAGATTGTCGAAAGCTATTAGCCTCCCACCCACTTGGGTATATCTCAATTACATCAACTTGGCACAGGGAAGGCTATCATCCCAGGATCTTTATTCAAAATGTGGAAGATATCGGGGAAAAACAATGATTAATTAAAGATATGTTTACTGTTCTGATCAATTACTTATCAGCTACAATAGTAGATTGAAATAAATTTACTTAATTATTTTCTCTACTCAATTAATAGTATCTAGCATAAGCTGGTTATTTGTAAATCAAGTATGCCATGAAGCATTAGATTTAATGAAAACACACATGGAGTCAGTTATTGCCGACAAATAAATTGAGTTACCAAGGTACCGAGTTGCTTTATCTTAATATATTCTTATAATATGTCTTGAAACATAGAAAGACTCATTTAAACAATATTTTAATATCATATCAATACAAAATACATAAATGCAGAATTAAAAGCCTGAACCAAGTGTGATCGTATTGTGTAATTTTTAACGAAATATTAACAAATGCGGGTATTACGTATAATACCTAAAGATTGTTACATAAATAATGAATGGTAAGGTGCCTAATAGTCTTTAGGTACACATATACAGGGTATTTTTGAATTAAGTACAGATTTTTGGGAGATGATAGAAGATGTCCTTAGAAGTATTTTTTGTCATATAAACATGGGGTCCCGCAGCTCCATTTACTTACAATACTGCATTGAACATTGGACACCGGGACGTAGTGTGCGTTGGTAGGTCTAGATTATTTTATTTTTAACAATTAACACAAGTAATCTACTGTAATAACTTTTAAAGTAATTGTTTGCAAAGAAATTTCAAGGTGCACGTGCTTGTTTGTTGAAAAGTCTTAGGACAAACTTCGTCAAGGAGATTCCATGGTATCCAACCCCTTTGTAAAATACGATTATTGTGCTATGAAGCAAATGGCGGTCATTTCGAACAATTATTGTAATCTTGTTAAGACACCTTGTGACAGCATGGATGTCCGGGTGTTTGCGATAGCCCAAGTGGTTGAGGCATCGGCCATGATAGTCGAGGTCCCTAATTCGAAACCAGATCGCAGAATTTTTCCTTCCTAGAAAAATTAATACATTATGTTTGGAGGTCATCTCTAGTCTATATTTATTTATTTAATAGTAAAGTTCCTTTGACGCATCATGCTCAACTCTCACCTTTCAAATTTTTGTCATAACCATTCCCTGAGTCTACGAAAATCCTCAACATCAAAGATTTCAAATTCTTCGGTCGTTCTGGTGGCTAAAGCCTTCGAATTCGACTTTATGATGGGTAGTTCTTAATTTCATTAGTCCAATGAGCTACTGCTTCAATCTTCTCAACTACAGACAAAAATGCTAATCCTCCGACCTTCCTCAACAAAAAACATTGCGACCGCACTAGTGTAACCCGCAAATGCAGGCATAACCTCGTGCTTCTCATTTTCATCTCCCCTTGGTATTGTACATAAAAATACAATGAATACAACAATTACCAACATCTACAACCCACATCTTGTCACATCCTGGTCGCCCTGCCACTTATTTCCCACACCTAGAGTGTCGAAAGGCCCTAAACCACGTGGATACTATCTCAATTTCATGAGCTTGACACAAGGAAGGCTATCATTCCAAAATCTTTATTAAAAATATGCAAAGTTTGCGGGGAAAACAATGCAAAGTTTAATTAAAAACTAGCAAGCTAACTGAAAATGAATTTATAAGAAAATATTGCTGGAACACGATTAGTCAGTACACATGCAAAAAGCGACATCGGATGAAGAAACAAAACGAATGGCTTTATATTGCATCTACAATGACGGTTTTACACATTGTTTGGTTGACAATCTGCATCTTCATTTAATAGTTGTTAGAACATTATTATTAGATGTTAATTTCAAGCATGGTCTGGAATACAATGGTTCGAAAACCCCATTGCTAAGCCACCAGTTTTGAAGACGGAAGCAGAATTCAACGATCAATGAAGAGGCAGATATGTTTCTTATTATTATCAATTACTATTTGCCACATAAAAAGGTACTGGAAGTGTTCAAGATACTCGTACAGGCTGGCCTAAAACATTAACTGATGAAGCAACCTCAACAGTGGTATTGGTAGCTATGCAAAGTGTCCTTTTGGCTGTACAAGATGGCTTGCAGCCAAGTGTGTTCTTAGCCTATCATCCATAATACCAATAAGTGGCTTAAAGTGAAAGTTCAGATTCACCAAATAGTGTCCGAGGATAGTTCGGACAGTCGTGAGTTCTCTACCTGGGCGATAGACAACTATCGACTGGATCCTTCATTTGCACATAATATTGTGTTCAGAATGGTGCACCACTACACTATGGACATTATGTCCGTCAATGGCTGGAGGGATATTACCTGTGGGATATTATATTTGTACTGTAGTGCCACTTGAAACAACTTGCGTATGCTTTGAATATCTAAACCAAACGTCACCTTCAGAAACACATCCTACGAAAAATGGGCCATTCCGTAAGATGAAAAAGGGCCACTTTTTTATCCTGTGAAAATCGGGCCTGTGACAGCATTACTCTTGCTGTACTTTTGCGCGTGCATAATGAATAGTTAAAAAGCCTTGAGCTCTGTGTCGAACAGTAGGGACAACAAATTGAACAAATAAAAGATCTTCAACAACACATCTTATTTTCGCTTCGACAACACATCTTTTTTTCGCTTTTGTTTGGACGTATCAGTGTTTTTGTTAATAACATATGGGATTTGAGAACAACAGATAATTAAATTCCGATTGCAGGAATGAACTGAAAAAAAACTTGGGTTATTTGATATGACCCCCCGTACCATTTTAGAAAATGAACCTTAACCCAAAATGGCGGATTTGAATATGGCGGTCAGACTCCAAAACTATTCCTTGCCAGTATTTATTTTAAACATCATTTCCGAAATATAGCTAGTGTCCAGTGAATTGTAACTCCTGCCAAAAGTATCGGGACGCCCCTTTTTTTAATGTACTTTATAACTTCACAATTTTGATGAAAAAGAAATGTAACAATGCTGTATTACTTGTTGAACTCTGAGTGACAACGCAATCTTCTTTGTTTCTATCTAGAATTTTAACAATCAGTAATTTTTTCATTTGTTGGAAACAGTGAATGTTGGATTGTTTGTCTGACTGCTATGGTCAAATGACTTTTATGCATCAGGGCCTGTCTTTTTTGTTGGTCTCGGTTCAAATCATGCTGATATCATACTGTGGGAAGAATAGACCACCACATACGAAAGCACAAACCACCAGTCACCAACTGCCATCCAGTTACTGGATCAGTTAAAGATCAAATGGCAAAGTATTCAGCCAGAGGAATGTTACATATTTGTCAAGAGCCTCCCTTATCGTATTGCATAAGTCGATACAGGTCCAACATGTTACTGATTGAATCACTTTTACTTCCGCGAGGTAGGGTGTTCCGATACTTTGGCAGGAGAGTTATCAATTTTTAATATTTCTTTTAAAAATTCTCACCTGCATTTCACGTGCTTCAGTCTGTGCTTTAAAACATTTTTTTGACATTCCTTTGCTTCTTCCGTACTGACGCATTTTCTTTGAGTTGGGATTTTTATTACCTGAAACAAAAACGCCTTGTATTTGTCAAACAACTGCAATTTAATTAATATAAAGTTTTAATTTCTTTACATTTGAGATACGTTTTCATTACTGCACTGAATTCAAAACACTCCGAAGATTTGAATTTGGAAGTGGACGAAGTGAAGTGGCCCACTTGAGCCTAGGAACGTCCACATATTAAATCTGCTATAAGCACTTCTCGACCATCTTCAAGATCGGTTCTAAAACAGTGCCTATTTTGCGCATGTAACATATCCGCGGAGTATACTTGTAGCCATCTCTTATCTGCTTCAAATTTCTGTATTTTATTCTCGCATTATGTAGAGGGGGTTGAGGAGTAAAAATTGAACGATCAGGGCACTCAGCTTCTCTTCGAAACGCTGTTTCTCCAACATAAATGTTGGGGTCAATGTGCAATGTGATATACCCCGTTAAAGACAATGGCCCAACATCGCGGTTTCTAAATAGAACAACAACAATTGCGGAGTATTCCAAGCTTATTTTGCTTCACGACTTTCCATAGGTAGAGGCATAATCATAGAAGGGAAGTAGTGAAACTTCCTTATGCTTTTACATTGACATAGAAGAAAATAATTTTTTATTACTGAAGATTTAATGCTGATCTGAAACCAATTGTTGTAAACATTTCTTTATTAGAGTTAAAAGTAAACTAAAAAATTTAGTTTACAATTTTTGATAAGATGTTTGTAGAAAAAATTGCTACCGAACATTAAAGTGTGCAGTCACTCGATATTGTTTCCGCTTATATACCTAAAGAATTTGCATTAATTTCACCGGAATTGATTAAGACACTTGCCTGCAGTAGGGAATTCGCGGGTTCGAGTCTATTCTCATAAGTGCCTGTCCTTTTTTTTCTTCAGTTGTTATAAGCGCCAAAAATAAAAAAAGGATTTTACCTGAAGCTTTATTGTTAGAAATAACTTTTCATTTAAAGTAAGAAATTGAGTGAAAAGGGAGCGGGAGGAGATTTCATTTCATTATATAATTTTTTCCCTTCAATTCTTAAGAGAGCTTAAATCTGGTATCTGAATCAGCTGGCCACCCATTGTTGAAACACGTAATCGAGCCATGGAGGTAGGAATAAGGATCTTATTCCTAGTTTTATACTTTTTTCTAGCAACTATACTACTTTCATGGATCGAGCATCCTGTGAAAACTAAAGGGGGGGGGGGGGAGCTGCAGCCGCCTCCCCCGAAATTGGCCACCAAGTCAGCTAAATCTCTTACATGGGGGACCCCTCCCTTCATAAGCAGGATTGGGCCAGTCCCCCCTCAGCATCCCCCGAAAAAAATTTCTAGGTGCGGCCCTGCCATAATATGTTATTCCAAGCTATTTAATATAATGCATGCCTTATCTTAGCATTGACAGTTTCCATGGACCATAATGGTACCACTAAATCACAGACGCTTGAACCAGTTTTGAGTGATATTGATCATCAAGGAAGAACATCACGTGTCTTCACTTAATTCACAAGCCTCTTCTCTGGTTTAGCTATGGAATGCCAAAGAGAGAACAGCATTGATCAATGCATAGGCCATTTATGTGGACTTGAAAGCCGTTTTTCCCGCTGTTCGAACAATCTACTGCAGCACAATTAGGCATTATGCCTTTAGTTTTATAAATGTTTATTAATTCGGAAAAAAATTACAGCTGGCGATGTCTAAATACTGTTGTATAGCATGATACAAGTGTCGGCATTGCAAGGCATATGCTAGCATGGTTAGCACATAATGGCGTCCATAAGTCACGTGTCGGCTCTAACCAATTGTTTTCGACTTCTCAGTTGTCGTATCTCTGATACATACAGGATCTCTATTTGGCTCCAATTGTTTTGCAGATTGGGTCGTTTATTTAATTTCATTTAAAAGATATTGTAGAAGAAACATTATTTATTTTTTCTTTGTTTTGTAGTTAAATAAATTGTTAATGAAAGTAAATATATTTAAAAAATAAATTGAATAAAAAAATCAAATAGATGCATAATCCTAGTACTCTCACTAGTTGTTACCCGCGGCTTCGCCCGCCCGCGCCATCTGTTGAGGGGAATTACAAAGCAAAAGCAGATAATTTTAAATGAAAACCCCAGAAAGCGGAGAAGGGGGGGGGGGTCGTAGGGGGCTGATTTTTGGCGATAGAGCAGGTCCTTTATTGATAAGCCTGCCCTGAAAATTTCAAGTCGCTAGCTCAAACCGTCTAGGAGGAGATAGAATTACAGATAAATAAATAAATACACGCAAGAGTTGTAGTATATAGATATCATGATTATGATATACAAAATGTTTCTTTAAATTTATAATTAATTTATTAAAAAGAAATGAACACAGCGTGGTAAGATTCTGTAAAAAACCCCTGACGTTTTGGATAGAGTGAAAGTGATAATAAGGGCTTAAAAGACGGCGTCCAACCCAATCTTTCTGAAAAAACGACGGATCTTGAATTTAAGAGAAAGCCACGAAGCTAGCGACGGAGGCAGGTTGTGAAGATGTCTTTCCACAAACCGAACAAATATTCCCTTGTATTTATCGGTGTCAAGCAGAGAAAAGTTCAGAAACCAATTGTTCGAAGTAGGGCCTGCAGAGGAGGCTGGGAATGGAGGGTTCCAAGACCACTTGATGGCACGGTGGTCAGAAAACGAGCATGGAATGACTTCCATGGTACCCGGAGCACCAGCAAAAGCGGCGTCTACGAGAAAAAGGTCCAACTTCGAAGGCACAGAGGGCCTCTAATGAAAGGTGGACCCACACTGACTGGAATGGGAAGAAGACGCCCAAAGATCGAAAAGTGCATTCCGCTGGCACAACTGGTAAACACACCTAGACAAAAAGATGTTGTTCTCACCCGGATGCCAATTGAAGTCCCCAGCAACCACTACAGGCAAGGACGAGCACAGGTAAAAGTCCAGATCTTCAAAGAATGTCCGTTTCTCTGTTAATAAACACTGGGCGTACACATTAAGCAATCGGAACTTTAGACCAGATAGAAGGAGGTCTAAAGAGATCACCCTGCACTCACAGTCAAAGACACAGTTCGATGCCACGATGGAGGGGTTGAAGATGATTGAGGCAACCCCCTGCCCATATAGAGAAAATAAGTTGACGAAGAACTGCGCAGATGAATATTGACTGCGTAGGCCTGGGAGGTTAGCAACTGTTGAGAAGCAGCAAGCTTCAACTCTTGAAGGGAAAGTACATCTGGCCTGTACAGGGCAATAAAGGATGACAAAACCAATTGCTTGAAGGACGAACCAAGGGAACGAACGTTTAGGGAAAAGACCTTCACTGCGAAATTAAGCTGATAGAGGCTGACCTGTGTCTGAAGGAGACTTGAGCCTCACCGACGAGAAAGGAGGCTCAGATGTCTTCCATCTAGGGGAACGAGCACGTCCCGAAGCGGAAGAGGGGTTGCGATGATGATGGCTTGCACAGCTGTCTCTTTCAGAAGAAGAGGACACAGGAATCCCGTCCCTCTTGCTACGATGACGTCGGGCCTTTTTCTTGCGAGGGCTCTTAGGTGTCGCAAGAATATCTCGCTGAGCAGACGCTGATGGCTTTGAGGTCCCAGCAGAGAAAGATATTTTACCAGGTGTAGGCGCACAGACGATTCGGAGAGGCTGCGATTCCGGGTGGAAGAAGAGATGGAAACTCCTTCACAGCAAACATCGACTCGGAGCACAACGAATCGACTACGATGACTTCTACAGAGAGACAGTCCTCCAACATCGGGAAAAAATCAGGCGAAGAAGGGGGAGAAGGAACAGTCTCACGAACCACACGAGGCTGAGGAGGGGGAGGTGGCATTTACTTTCCAGGAGCGGTAGGAAGAGGTGACGATGGTGGGGCCGTCTTCGATTTCCTCGGGGAAGAAAGAGGTGTGGTTGCTCTGCTTGGCTCTGGTGACTTGGCCGGAGAAATCATCTTTACTGGTTGCTGGGACGACATTCCTCGAGGCGGTGGTGTTGGGGCTGCTGATAGAGCATCTGACCTCTCCTGGCACTGGTGGAATTTGTGCACGGTCTTGTGGCAGAACTCACATTTCCGAAGGAGAGGACAGTCTTTCCTAACATGAGAAGTCTTATTGCAGTACCAGCAGCACTGCCTCTGTCCCTTGTAAGACACAGAGACGCGGCTTCCACACATTACAACGAACTGAGGAATGTCTCTATGGAGATCCATGTCACCTGTCATCTGAAGAGGAGAATCTGGGTGCAGGGGGTACGAAATTCTTCGCACCACCCCGTAGTCCAGCATGTAGTCTCGGAGATACTTTTCTGCCATCAGTGGCGATGCGCCCCGGATGAGAACTGGAACATATCCAGGTTCAGCATAACTCAAGTCGATAGTGGTTTGCCCAACTTTGATGCAGTCAGCAGCCACTATTCAGTCTGCCACATTCTGTTGCCTGCAGAGCATCCTCCACTCAGTTGGCAAAAGCCTCTGCAGGACAGAAACAGCGGGGTAACCTCACGGAGGGAAGGAGGAATACCCGTTTTGGAGTATACCTCCTTCATGAACATGCCGACGGAAAAGGGCCCGTCGGCAATCATGTCCACCATGCGTTCCATAGTGACAGAAAAAGTTCGAAATAAGAAAAGAAAGTAGAAAGAAATACCTTCCCCAGGAGACACCGGGGGGGGGGGGACGCTTACTCACACTAATTCCTCTAAATGGTTACAACAGGAGAACTGTTAAGGTATAGAAGATGGCAGGAAATCCCCATGGCTGGCTGAGTGGCAGACTGGACAGTAGTAAAGAATATTTTTGCACAGTTCAGCTTTATACATTCTGGCATACTATTTTTTAAACATCACACACTTAACTGGCCAAATAGATGGCAATGTCTCGGTGAATTTTATGCAGACGGGAACATGAACGCCGAAGTGTATTTGAAGGAATGCATAAAGAAAAGTTTAATCCCTTTTATCCTTCGTCACCATAAGCTTGGTAAAATTCTGTTCTGGTCCGTCTTTACAAGCGCGCATTAGTCCAGAAATGTAGTTGACTGCATACATCTGGATTATGCATAGGAAGAACAGCCTTCCAAAAGTTCCGCAAACTAATGGAATCGGAAGAATCTTGTCAGTATTTAAAAATGAGTATTCTGCCAAGACAACGGAGTCGTAAACAATAAAAGATTTTCTAAATAACTGTACCATGAGCACCAAAAGGTTTGCGAAAACGCTAAAAAATGAATTATGAAGAGGACATGAAGAATGCTTGGAATGTTGTTCTACAAAAATTCATTGAATTCCAATGAAAACTATATAAACAGCTGGAAGTTATTTTTAAATTTTGTCAACTTACTTTACGACACGGCTTATTAGCTTAACACAATTGCTACTATGCTTATTCTAATCACAAATTTTCTCTATTACACACAATATGTACTAAATTTAAATATTAAAAATTCTTACACTCTAATATTAACGTTAATTACCTTTTTGATTTGTTGAATCTTAAACATACTGAATCTCATATAAGCAATCATTTCCCGGAATCCATAATAATCGAATCCGTCTTCTGGAGCATTTATGTAAACCTAAAATAAGAGCAGAAAAATTCTCATTTTAAAAAGGAACATTTGGATTCAGACATTATACGTCATACAGCTAACCAATGAATTAGAAACACCTGTTTTATATTATACATTGTCAGTACAGATTCCACCCCACACCATCATCGAGTCTCATCCCGACTGTATCGTCACATATTTGGATCGTTGGATGGCTGTACCGTTCGTTTGTGCATCCATCACAATGGGTCAGGCGAAACCTTAACTCATCTGCGAACAGCACATACTTCCAGTGGCGAAGTTGTCAACCAGCATGAATGCGGGCAAACATCATGCATGCCCATTTCTGTGCACACTCAAACATGTATCTGGTGGAGATCGACGTAGTCTCAGGTTGGCCTATCTAAGTCTCTTACCGACAGTTTGGTCGACACCTCTATTTCAGGTCATTTTACAGGTCTCTGGCAGTATAAGTGCGTTTCCGTAATGAGGATGTTGCGATGTAACGGTCTGCCGATGAGTGGTTTTACGCGTACAGCCTTCTCCAGGTCTCTTGGAATATTGACCTGTTTCTTGGAACCGTTTCCAAATTTTACAGATGACAGAAGAGATGGCATGTTTATTTGCCACATATCGCATAGAATGGTCTTCCTTAAGTAATGTAACGGCAGCAGATACTTCAGTAAGATGACGCGTTTTCAGTCGTTTGTCCAAAATCCAGTCACTGAAGTGATAATCTTTACCGTACTCAGCAAAATCACAAGGTTTTGTTGAGATAAAGTCGGCCATTGCACTTTGTTTTAAGGTAGGACTCCTTTCTTTGTTTGATTTTTCTTGTGAGAAAACAAGTATGGATAATGTAATGAGGTTGATTTGGTTTTTAATAAGCAATTGCATGGGTGTCTTTTTTTCTTTGAGGAGATATCATTTAGATTACAAATAGCAGACTTTGAAAATGCTATCCTCTAAATTTTAGATCAGTGTATTTGATCCCCTTGGCCCGAATTATCCGTTTGTATGCCGGTTGGCATACATTCAATGACGTGCTGAAAGAAGACTAGGCATTCACCAGACATTCCCTTTGTTCTCGCGGATTTGTAGGAAGAGTATCTTCCTGACGGATATGTCGTTCAAACATGCCCCAAATATATTCTATGGGACTCTAGGGCAACGCGTGTAAGTGATGGAAGTCATTTTCGTGTTCGCTAAACCAATACTGAATGAACCGTCGCGATGAGCAGTATCATTCTAGTCCATGATGAAGCTGCCACAAAAAGAATTAAAATGCAACAATGTAGGATGAACTTGGTCGGCAACAATCTTAAGATAGTCCGTGGAAGGCAACCGACCTTCAACGAATATCAGGGGACGAGTTCTACAGATGCTTGTTAGGGATTTATGGTAACGAGTTTTGAAGCTTTCACGGTACCATTATCTGAAGTTCTTCGAGCCACTCGGTTCTTAAATTAACGTACGCCTCACTTCGTGTGACGACATATTTCTACTTTTCATCCGCAAAGTATTGTTCATACACTTTACGGCAGTTGGTCATTCACTCTTGAGTATTGTGTGGCGACAACTTATGAAAGTGGCTCTTGTGTCTCTTCTCCAGTTGTAAATTGATAATTTGTTTACCGTGTACACAGATGTCCCTACCTTCTGTGCCCGGTGTGTTGGTGAGTTACATTCTGTTACGAGAGCCCAAACTTTCCGGACGACTTCACGAATACAGCTAGTGGAGAAGTCGGATTGGCCTGCTTATTACGCTCAGAAATGACGCCGCTAAAGGTTTTGCCAATGTACACTTCATATCCCTTTCTTGGAAACTATGAAGCCTCGCTTCTTGCATGCTTTCATAATTTCGGAATAGCTGAATTTGACATCGGAACGGGCTATTATGTTGCACTCCCAATACCTCTCAATTTTCGCTGGCATATATAAACGATTTTAATTCGCTGCTCGAATACTAACAATACTCCACATGATAGCTCATGTGAAATGAACGTGCGCAACCATATTTAAATATGCTAATTGTTACCATAGATCCCTAACAATCATCTGTATGCCAGCCGAAGAAAAACCATATACTATGCCACTACCAACAGAGACTTGCGTTGTCTTGAATAATAATTCAAGATCCATTTCATCATAGGATTCCGGAAGACGCTCTGCTTACCTACGCGACGGTACAGAACAACCTGTACCGTGATTTTTCAGACTATGTAACCTGTTTTTATGTTTCTAGTCACGACGTTTCAAACTTCACTGTAAAAGAACATTTCTGTTCTTTAGCGGAAATCAAGGGTTTTCTTATATGCCAGAACTGACGGATTGGATTTACTTAAATTCTCGGCGCGATAAAGTTCATGAAAAGCATTGACTAAAAGCATTTGTCAGCTTGTTGCACAGTGGCTGTCCTATTTCTTGACAAAAGACAACGGTGTCGCTCATGATTCATTGTCTTTTTGACAACGACTGCAGATTATTCTGTTCTAACGGTTACATCTGGCTATCGCATCTGTAGAGAATCCAGTCAGCTGCTTCGTTTTTTCAATCATGGCTCCAGCTGGATGAGTTTCTTTTTCGAAGTCAGGTCCTCTTTTCTCCATGCTGATTAAGTTCTCTGAATAGACTATCCCAACTCTTTCTTAAATAAGTCATAAATAAACACTTGAATCACATTACTTCTAATTATTTTGAAAAAAAACGGATTCACGCAATTTACATATTTCTCAGCTGTTTCTAATTCTTTGGCGTGGCCGTGAAGGCATATATGTATACCTTATAAGTTGCATTAGGACATATCTTATTTATTTTCATAGAAGCAAGAAAGAACAATGAGGAGGAGAGTCCTTTGAATAATTTATTTGGCACTGTAAAAAAAGAATGCTCTTAAGTTTTCTATCCTCCTATTTCACCATATAGTCAAAAAAATCCGGACGCCCCTTATTGTAGAATCGAAGACACCAGAGGCATATACACTGAAGTGTCAAAAATCATGGAGACGTCGTATGCAAACTTTTAGGTTTTGCTTGATGATAGATCTTTCATCCGTTCGATGATGTATCAGACGGCTTGAACAGCCAGATGTTCGGAGAGGCGTCCGGAAAAGTTTGTCCATACAGTGTTGGTCCATTTATTAACAAGTAATCAAGATAAAAAAAAAATGACATTATTCTGTTCTTAAATGCAATACAACTCAACTTACTTGCTTCAAATTGAACACATCTTCCTGAGGGTGTATTATAAGGATACTTGGTTCCATAGCCTTCATACGGAAATGGCTGGCAAATTAAATAGGACTAATTTAAAGAAATTTTAACTGAAATGATATGGAATATGTAAAATTACGAAGGCGTTTTGAAAATTTTGTGCAAATATCGCTTTGTGCTAGGATACACTTCTGGCTACCAAAAATAAACATAAAAAGAAAAAGAAATTTTATAATAAAGTTAGAGAAAGAGCTAACTATCTATGCTTTGATCTTCCTCTCACTGACTGGAACGCGACGAGTGACCAAACTGTTAAGTATTTGCTACCAAAAATGGAGTAGAAGTCATTTTGACAATCTTAGCGATCCTTAGCATTTGGGAAGTTAAACATTCTAAGACCATTCCTATACAGGGCGTTTCTAAATGGAAGGACAATAAATACCTAGCGTGATCCTTTGCATAATGACAAACTTAAAATTCTTTATGCAAAGTGTCCAAAACTCAAATGTCAAGGGACTGAAAGCGTCATTTATT
>JAHWFO010050194.1:407827-428670 GCA_023313115.1 Rhysida immarginata
TTTTTTGGGGGGGGGGGGGGTGGACGAAAAATTTAGTTTTTATTTATGGTGGGAACGGCTTTATTTTTCCACTCTCGAAAGCGATTTCCGCTAGCTTTAATGGCGACGACTTCCGTCTTCCAAACACGCAACGCCATCTGGCGACAGTGCTTGAAGCCAGGCCTCGCTTTAACCAAAACCTCGCGAAGGGACTGCGAACGTTGCGGAGAAACACAATTCGCTCCGTCGTCTCTCTCTCTCTCCGTCAGTGCAAACCTCCGCCCGCTTGGCTTTCCGGCACGACGTGGAGTTTGCCAACGAAGCAAATGTCGGTTCCGTAGTCGTCTCCGTCGTGGGGGCTTGGGACTTCTCTCTCCCGTTCAGCCTGCCGATGGCATAGCACCCAATGTGCTTTTTAGTAGCTTTCGTCGGGAGCTCGAACTTCTTAAATCCACTGTCGGTCGTTCCTTTCCTCTTTCTGTCGATCTCCCTCGTCTCTCTCCTCGAGTCCGCACTTGCAAGTCTCTCTCTTCTCTCATTGGCTCCTGCGTCTTGATGTTCTATCCGATGCTGATGACGTCGCCTCCGTTTTCGCCTGGAATTATAAAATATTCGAGAGCGAAAACGAGCGTCTATGTCACCGGAATTAACGATGGTATTAGAATTCCGTGACACTTCGGCGTTCATGTTCCGGTCTGCATAAAATTCACTGAGACATTGCCAGCTATTTGGCCAGTTAAGTGTGTGATTTTAAAAAACAGTATTTTTTCCACCACATTTTTTGTTTGTTTATGAAAAAGAAAGGCTCTCGTCTATTAATATGTCTTCAGAATAAGCTAATTCTTCCTTTAGCTGTCTGTAATTGTTATTTTTTTCACTGAAAACATAATAGTTTTCTAGATTCTAGAAGATATTTAATGGTTTTTCATTTTCAAATGTAAGTTTATTTTTGCAGAACAATGATATTATTGAAAGTCATTGTTATGCTAAGCTTTATTGCCGTTCTTCTATTTTGCATAAGCATGACATGAGGCAGTGATGTCCTTTGTTATCAGGTGCTAGCCGTGTGCTTGGAATTATTGCCAGAATGTATAAAGCTAAGCTGTGCAAAAATATTCTTCACTACTGTCCAGTCGTAATCAATTTATTTTTTCTACTGAATAAATTGCTTGACAATTAATCTCTGTTGTTGTGATTGGTTTTCTTCTGCATTTCCATGTTATACTAATTATCTTGTTGAATTGCGACAACTTTAAACTTGTTGAAAGAAACGCATGTAATCTTCTTAAATAGGAATTTACTATTTTAAAATACCATTATCGATCAGAAGCCTGTTTCTTTAATTTCAACTTTAAGTCACCTTAGTTGTGACATAGTAGATAATTCTAATATTATTTGACCAAGATTAGTCTTATTTCTAAAAGTGACGGTTTACATGTCAAAAGTGCCTATTGGAAAATTGAATGTGGGAATTGAACTGGGTCATAGTAAGTTGGGAAGTTTCCATTGTGTAGTAAAATTTTGCCAAAGGTGTGCACGAAACTGGAAATCCACAAATTGGAGCAATTTTTTCTCTGGAAAACAAATTCTATCAAAAGTGTGCAACAAACTGGAAATTAAAAAATTAGAAGTGGGACTTAGTCGAAATTTTGCCTCCACTATGAAACGAGCTCTGTCACATTAAGAGCGTCACATTTACTCCTGCCGCTTACCCGCGCTTGAATGAATTGATTTCAGCTCACCACGATCGAGCTCTGCCTTCCTGGTATTTCTGATAGATAATAAGGTACGTACGTTTTATCACCAATGGCCAAAATTTTTTTCTTCTTTTTTTCCCCTAGCAATTATGAAGAGCTGTTTTCGAACGTTACTTTTGGGATTCTGAATAGGTACCCTGGCTGGAATGCAAAACTTATGGACTTTCATGCTTTTCACAGCCGATTTCTTTCACGACCAATCTCAAATTCAGGTTGTTTGCAAAAGCATTCCGAACTCGGACGACATATTTCTCTGACTATTTTACCGGAAGAGAAACATGCGGTACCTAAAGCATTACCCCTCCTAATTATTTTCCAAATAAGCTGTCGGCACCTGCATTTTTCAAAGAAATGTCTTACAGCTTTCTTCTCATCTCCAATGCAATTGAGTCGTTATAATATTGGAACCCCCCCCTTTTTTTTTACGAAGAGTATATTTTCATAGCGGTCCATTTTTCTGCTTTTCATAAAAAAGAAATTCTGCTTGCAGATCTGTTAGCACAATGTACCTGCTAATTAATTAGCACACCCGCATGTGGCCAAACAATCTTGACATACAGGGTGATTCAAATCATGTGTAAAATAATTTAAGGGGGTATTTTAGAGGTCAAGGTAAACACAAAAAGTTCTATTAACATGGGCCCAATTTTTATTTCTTTTCAAGTTACCAGAAATGTTCAAAGTAGCCTCCTTGAGCCTGAATGCAGACATTGTATCGTCGAATAAGTGGTTCGTATACGTTTGTCATTATCTCATGATCACGTCTAATTTCGTCAGCCGATAGTATTATTCTGGCCACTAATTTTGCCCGTGTGTCTATCTGGACACTGTACACCATTTGTTTCAAATGTCCCCACAGATAGTAATCCAGTGGATTAAGGTCCGGTGAGCGAGGTGGCCATGCTATGGGCCCATTGCGCCCAATTCATTTGTTAGAAACGTGCACGTTAAGCCATTCAATAGCAACTCTACCAGAATGAGGAGGGGCCCCATCTTTTTGAAACCACATCTATTGATGGATTGCAAGAGGTGTATCTTCTAAGAGTTCATGCAGTCTGTTTTCCCAGGAAATCGGCATAACTCTGGGCATTCAGACGTTCTTGTAGGAACTCCAGCTAAGCAACAGGACAGGAACTGACGTCACTATTTACCAGCTCTATTGCTACGACTATGCAATGTCTGCATCCAGGCTCAAGGAGGCCACTTTGAACATTTCTTGTAACTTGAAAAGAAATAAAAATTGGACCCATGTTAATAGGACTTTTTGTGTTTACCTTGACTTCTATAATACCCTCTTAAACTGTTTTACACAATATTTGAATCACCCTGTTTATTATAAAGCTGAGTTGTCCGTTGGTTAGTCCTTTGATACTACAGAAAATTCTCAACGAATACCAACAAAGTTTTCTATGCACGTACTTAAAGTCACTGTGCTTGAAATAGGGTAGTTTTTATAAAGATTTATTTTTTTACCAGTTTCTTAACTTATTTTTCCAGTCTTATCGTTAAATTGAATCACTAGTGTTTTCAAAGGATGTCACTAGATGGCGATACCAGACGGCGGGCTTTAATTCAGAATATAAGTAGCTTTAAATGAAATAAGTATTATTAAAAAGTTTAACTTAAAGTTTTATTTCTTAACATTTTTTATACGAAAATGGCAGTGTTTATAAGAAAATATCATTTTTTATTTCATTTTAACGTCACTGGATGGCAGAACATTGGTAGAACTAGGGGGGAAAGTTTGTAGAATTTGCACATGTATGTAGCTGACAGCAACTTTAAAAACAAATTTGCGTCGAAAATGTGAGTGTACTTTGTAATTTGTGAAATTGTTTAAGTGTGCAATGCTCTAATGTAAGCGTATCAACGTTTTGGAGTCAACTTTTTTCGCGAAAGTTTCATCTTTTTAAACGTAAGAAACAATCGTTAAAAAAACTCAACTCATCTTTTCCACGCGGGTAATGATGCTAGTAATATTAGAAAACAACAAAATATTATTTTTTTTCTTGACACGGCTAATGATTATAATCATTATTTGTATAGATCTCAGAACTAAAGGGCCCAAGTGCAAAATATCTATGCAGGATTCAGGCAACTAACAATGTATCGTTTTCACCTTCTTGCAAGATTCCTCATGACTACATCATGCGCGTGTTTGCACATGCACTGTGGAATACCTATACACAATTAGCGGAGAAAGTTACGTTTAAAACGGTGACAAAATTGAACCCATTTTTGGAGAGTATATAAACGCTATTTCCGATACAATTATTCCCTAATAACTGGAAAGTGCTAGGAGTAAGGTCTTGTCGTATTTTAAGGTACCACCTATAAAGCTATCAGCGGAACAAAATCACGACGAAGAGTGTAGCAAAAAAAAAACAACGAACCAGACACAGTATCCAGCCCATACCTAACACAGCATACGCAAAAGAGTGGGAGCTTTCGCGATATAGAAGACGCACACAGCGTCACATGGCCAAGAAACGCATCATTCGAGAAAACCTGAAACTGCAGTGTCAACAGAACGGGCCATCCGCGAAACAATGTCAGAATACTTTACGAAAGGTACTTTCACATGACAGATGGCAAATGGGTGCTCACGCTAGTTAAACGTTGGGTAGCCTCGGTGATAATAATATAGTGCGAGCTATTCCTTACCTTAAAAAGATAGCAAAAGACAGGCTACTTTCATCAAGTGATGCAAGGAGACGTTTCCCAAAGGATTTATGGTTGCCACTGCAAATTGTGCTAATGGTTACAACAAGGTTGCAGAAGGTGGATAGAATGTTAAAGTCAACTCGACTGAATTCCAACAGAAAGTAATCGACCCAATTTACGAGACGAAATCAGTAAATAAGTTACAAATGGATAGAAAAATGAAACAAATACGAGTACTGATTTGAAAACTACTTCCAGTTTTCTGCAGTTTCTCCCTGTACATTGAGGCGCAAGTCCCATCGTTTTACAAGCCCCTCAAAACTAGTAACATCACTTAATCGAAGAGACGATGAAGCTCTATAAAGGAAAATCACCCCCTGGTTCAGGCAGCAGCCCAAAAAATTTTATCTTGCTGGTTTTGCGGAAAAATAAAAGTAGTTTTCAGTCAGTACTCTTTATTTGTTTCATTTCTATATCCATTTGTAATTAACTTACAGACTTCTCCTCGTCCTGTCAAATTCGCCGTCTCTATGGTAGACAGGTATCCACATGGATAAGGCGGCTTGAAACCTTATTTACTGGCCTACTAGGCACGTGATGAAACGCGATCCCAGTTTCATTCATCTCGATTAATTCCCAAGGCACCTCTCTCTTAGACTACTGTGACTTTGGATTCTTTAAAAAAGAGCTTGAATACCCTCGATCATAATCATAGGAGGGAAGTAGTGAAACTCCGTAGTTCTCTATGTTCCACTGCATGATGGCGCCACTGCTGTTTTGGCTCCAAGCTTATTTTGCTGTTAACTACGAGGGTTGTACCAAAAGTAAGGTTCCCAATGAGCTACAGCCTCGAGGGAAGGTGCTAGGCTAAATCCGACAACAGTGCCGTGCGCAGTGGTTCCCGCACTCTCGAGCCCACTCTCGAGCGATTCGCTACGGCGCTCAGTGTGCGCTTGGCAGCCGTCAGAGATGGAAGTGTTGATCGCCGCTCCCGCCAAGTGCGAGGTTCGAGCAGTAATCCGGTTTCTCCACGCAAGGAAGTTACCGCCCGTGGAGATTCATCAGCAACTGACTGAGGTTTATGGTGAAAAGTGCATGTCCGTTCAGCACGTCCGAAAATGGTGCAGGGCTTTTGCTGAGGGTCGCACGGAAGTTCACGATGAAGAACGGAGTGGAAGACCGCCGGTTTCGGATTCGATTGCCCAGAAGATCAACAGTGAGCTGCTGAAAGATCGGAGGGTCACTGTCCGTGAACTTGTTGAACGCATTCCTGAAGGTTCCCACGGCACACGCTTCCTCAACGGATTGGCGGGAGACTTCTTCGACTTAGGAATACAAAAGCTGGAGCACCGTCTTCAAAAGTGTGTCGAAAAAAATGGAGACTATGTTGAAAAATAGACAACAGTGTAAGCTTTTCAACGATGTATAAATTAATAACAATAAAAACAATGTTTTCTACTTGTAAAAAATATGGGAACCTTACTTTTGGTACAACCCTCGTATATATAAGAATACAAGCATAATCAATATCTTTGTGTCTGGCCGGCCATCGTTTGCACGATAACGTGAAAATGAAAGAACTCAACTGCGATATATCAACTTTTGATGAGCTCTCGTGGGCCCCTTCAGGCACGTGCACTAATGTTAAGAATAAGAACTTAGGGCATGTAATATATCAATTGATTCGTACCGACGAGTTATAAGTGAACACAGTGTTACTTTTTGTTTATCACTTAAGCATTGTTGATGGCAGCTTGGAGCACGTGCCCATAGTGAAGCTTTGTCGAAGCACGTGCTCATGTCGTTTTAAAATTCAGTGCTGTTAGGCTTATTGTAAAATGTGACTAATTAATGTTAGGTCTATTGTTAAAAATGGCTAATTAATGTTAGGTATATTGTTAAAAATGGCTAATTAATGTTAGGGTTATAGTTAAAAATGGCTAATTAATGTTAGGCCTAAAGTTAAAATGACTATATAGCGTTAGGCCTATTGTTAAAAATGGCTATTTAATATTAGGCCTAACGTTAAAAATGACTAAATAATATTAGGCCTATAGTTAAAAATGGCTAATTAATGTTAGGCCTATAGCTAAAATGACTATATAATGTTAGGCCTATTGTTAAAAATGGCTAATTAATGTTAGGCCTATTGTGAAAAATGGCTAATTAATGTTAGGCCTTTAGCTAAAATGACTATATAATGTTAGGCCTATTGTTAAAGTGACTATATTATGTTAGGCCTATTGTTAAAAATAGCTAATTAATGTTAGCCCTATTGTTAAAAATGGCTAAATAATATTAGGCCTATTGTTAAAAATGGCTAATTAAAGTTAGGCCTGAGGTTAAAAATGGTTAATTAATGTTGGGCCTATTGTTAAAAATGGCTAATTAAAGTTAGGCCTATATTTATAAATGATGTAAGTGTGGATAGAATCAAAGGTATTTCTATTGTTTATTTAAACCAAGTGAAAGTGAAATATTTAAATTTAAAATCACATCTGCGTCACAGGTAAAGCTCCTTGGAATGCTTACAATATTTTTCCCGACAATGCTTTGCAACAATGATTAAGAATCGATGAATGGTTGCTTTGATTAAGAAAGGATGAATAGCTATAGCGGTGGAAAGAACATAGGCGAATAAGTTTGAAACATTTAGACGTGCGAGCATTTCATTTCTCATTTCACGCGTGTTTGGAAAGATTCGTGTGAACGCTGCAATCGAATACGTAAATTGACATGCAGTTTTCGCCATTGCTGTATATAAAATATGACTGTAATATTAAACAATAAATATTTATATTCTTCTTTTCAGCATATTTGAAAATCGTTTTACGAGTTATGTTCTTGTTTATTTATTTGTAATTCTATCTCCTCCTAGACAGTTTGAGCTAGCGACTTGAAATTTTTAGGGCAGGCTTATCAATAAAGGACCTGCTCTATCGCCAAAAATCAGCCCCCTACGACCCTCCCCCTTCCCCACTTTCTGGGGTTTTCATTTAAAATTATCTGCTTTTGCTTTGTAATTCCCCTCAACAGATGGCGCGGGCGGGCGAAGCCGCGGGTAACAACTAGTGAGAGTACTAAGATTATGCATCTATTTGATTTTTTTATTCAATTTATTTTTTAACTTTCGTTAACAATTTATTTAACTACATAACAAAGAAAATATAAATAATGTTTGTTCTACAATATCTTTTAAATGAAATTAAATAAACGACCCAATCTGCAAAACAATATGAGGGACTGCGATTGGAGCCAAATAGAGATCCTGTATGTATCAGAGATACGACAACTGAGAAGTCGAAAACAATTGGTTAGAGCCGACACGTGGCTTATGGACGCCATTATGTGCTAACCATGCTAGCATATGCCTTGCAATGCCGACACTTGTATCATGCTATACAACAGTATTTAGATATCGCCAGCTGTAATTTCTTTCCGAATTAAAAAACATTTATAAAACTGAAGACATAATGCCTAATTGTGCTGCAGTGAATTGTTCGAACAGCGGGAAAAACGGCTTTCAAGTCCACATAAATGGCCTATGCACTGATCAATGCTGTATTCTCTTTGGCATTCCATAGCTAAACCAGAGAAAAGGCTTGTGAATTAAGTGAACACACGTGATGTTCTTCCTTGATGATCAATATCACTCAAAACTGGTTCAAGCGTCTCTGATTTAGTGGTACCATTATGGTCCAGTGGAAACTGTCAATGCTAAGATAAGGCATGCATTATATTAAATAGCTTGGAATAACATGTTATGGCAGGGCCGCACCTAGAAATTTTTTTCGGGGGGTGCTGGGGGGGACTGGCCCAATCCTGCTTGTGGAAGGGGGTCCCCAATGTAACAGATTTAGCTGACTTGGTGGCCAATTTTGGGGGAGGCGGCTGCGGCCCCCCCAACCCCCCCCCCCCCTGGGTACGATCCTGTGTTATGGTTGAATATAACGTAAAATTAATGATAGTCGAAATTGGTTCCATGATGCGTGTTTTAATGATACCATTAATGAACCACTGGAAACTTTCAATGCTAAGATATGGCATGTAATTACTTACGCCTTATATTATAAATAGCTAATTTGTGTTAGGCAAATTAACAATAGCTAATAGCTAATATTTCGCTTCAATAGTACATGGTTACGTAGAAAAGCGATAGCAATTATTTATGAAGAAAGAATTGGCAACGTTTCTTTCCCGGATTATTGGAAGATGTGATACCACCCCCTCCCACTCTTCTGACAATCGTCTATCTTATTTTTTTTTCATAAAGTGGAAGACCTCTTTGGGTTATTCAGGCTTCTTGCCTATTTCAGTGTATATCATGTGGTGTTTATTCCGGAAGGGTGAGACTCGTATAATCACTGCTTACGTCTCACCTGAACAAATGTACAATTCACTGCTCGATTGTCGATTTTCCACTTGCTATATAACGCCCCCTCCAATGAAGCTGCTGCCGCTTAGAAACACTGGGTTAGACCTTCGAGCATAAAAAAACCCTTCTATTTTTATGCTCGAAGGGTTAGACAACACATTCTAGCTGTCATTATGGCAATCTTTCATTCATGATAGTCCTGAATTACCGCCATATCGAATGCAGAACTATGCAGTAATACCGTGTAGTTACATCACAGAGAAGAATCCCCTCACGTTCATTCTGTTTGACTCTCTCATTCTCTTGTGGATTTTTTAAGCATTAGCCCCCCCCCCCCTTTAGTTTTCACAGGATGCTCGATCCATGAAAGTAGTATAGTGGCTAGAAGAAAGTATAAAACTAGGAATAAGATCCTTATTCCTACCTCCATGGCTCGATCACGTGTTTCAACAATGGGTGGCCAGCTGATTCAGATACCAGATTTAAGCTCTCTTAAGAATTGAAGGGAAAAAATTATATAACGAAATGAAATCTCCTCCCGTTCCCTTTTCTCTCAATTTCTTAATTTAAATGAAAAGTTATTTCTAACAATAAAACTTCAGGTAAAATCCTTTTTTTTTTATTTTTGGCGCTTATAACAACTGAAGAAAAAAAAGGTCAGGCACTTATGAGAATAGACTCGAACCCGCAAGTTCCCTACTGCAGGCAAGTGTCTTATTCAATTCCGGAAAAATTAGTGCAAATTCTTTAGGTATACATGTATAAGCAGGTAAGAGGGAGGAGCTGATTCCTGACCTCGCTTTTTTTTTTTTTTTAGGTTTTCTTTTGATGTCGCTTTTTTAAAAAACGAAGGCGTGTTAACCTAAACCCTTTTACACGAGTTACTTTTAGATAGCCCCCAACCTTTATGTTTAATCCTATCGAATCTGTGGAAGGTGTTTGTGTCCTCCCCATGTAAGTAGCGTTAACGCCATAATATAATTTAAAAAAATTACATTATTTCAAGGAAATAACTATTTAAAGAAAGTGTTATTGAAATTTTAGAATGTATGAAAAGTAGAAAAAAAAATTTGTCTCTATTGACCAAACGGCCAAGCCGTCATAAAAAGGAATTCATTAGTGTGTTTAGCACAAAATGGCGTCCATGTAATTAGTTGTCGTATCTCTTATACATACAGGATCTCTAGAGCCAAATCTGCAGCAGCGCCACAGTTTCACAAAACTCCCGCGGAGACAATATCGAGTGACTGCACACTTTAATGTTCGGTTGCAATTTTTTCTACAAATATCTTATCAAAAATTGTAAACTAAATTTTTTAGTTTACTTTTAACTCTAATAAAGAAATGTTTACAACAATTGGTTTCAAATCAGCATTAAATCTTCAGTAATAAAAAATTATTTTCTTCTATGTCAATGTAAAAGCATAAGGAAGTTTCACTACTTCACTTCTATGATTATGCCTCGACCTATGGAAAGTCGTGAAGCAGTTTTAAGCCTGGAATACTCCGCAATTGTTGTTGTTCTATTTAGAAACCGCGATGTTGGGCCATTGTCTTTAACGGGGTATTTCACATTGGACATGGACCCCAACATTTATGTTGGAGAAACAGCGTTTCGAAGAGAAGCTGAGTGCCCTGGTCGTTCAATTTTTACTCCTCAACCCCCTCTACAAAAAGCGAGAATAAAATACAGAAATTTGAAGCAGATAAGAGATGGCTACAAGTATACTCCGCGGATATGTTATATGCGCAAAATAGGCACTGTTTTAGAACTGATCTTGAAGATGGTCGAGAAGTGCTTATAGTAGATTTAATATGTGGACTCAAGTGGGCCACTTCACTTCGTCCACTTCCAAATTCAAATCTTCAGAGTGTTTTGAATTCAGTGCAATAGTGAAAACGTATCTCAATTTGACTCTGGGATACATTAAGATCTCCCAAATGTAAAAAAATTAAAACTTTATATTAATTAAAATTGCAGTTGTTTGACAAATACAAGGCTCATTTTGTTTCAGGTAATAAAAATCCCAACTCAAAGAAAATGCGTGAGTAAGGAAGAAGCAAAGGAATGTCAAAAAAATGTTTTAAAGCACAGACTGAAGCACGTGAAATGCAGGTGAGATTTTTTAAAAGAAATATTAAAAATTGATAACTTTCCTGCCACAAGTATCGGAACACCCTAGCTCGCGGAAGTAAAAGTGATTCAATCAGTAACATGTTGGACCTGTATCGACTTCTGCAATACGATAATACGATAAGGAAGGCTCTTGACAAATATGTAACATTCTTCTGGCTGAATACTTTGCCATTTGATCTTTAACTGATCCAGTAACTGGATGGCAGTTGGTGACTGGTGGTTTGTGCTTTCGTATGTGGTGGTCTATTCTTCCCACAGTTTGATATCAGCATGAGTTGAACCGAGATCAACAAAAAAGACAGGCCCTGATGCATAAAAGTCATTTGACCATAGCAGTCAGACAAACAATCCAACATTCACTGTTTCCAACAAAAATTTCTGATTGTTGAAATCCTAGATAGAAATAATGAAGATTGCGTTGTCACTGAGAGTTGAACAAGTAATACAGCATTGTTACATTTCTTTCTCATTAAAATTGAAGGAATGGAATAGTGAAGTTATAAAGTACATTAAAAATAGGGGCTTCCCGATACTTTTGGCAGGAGTTACAATTCACTGGACACTAGCTATATTTCGGAAATGATGTTTAAAATAAATGCTGGCAAGGAATAGTTTTGGGATAATTTTGGAGTCTGGCCGCCATATTCAAATCCGCCATTTTGGGTTAAGGTTCATTTTCTAAAATGGTACGGGGGGTCATATCAAATAACCCCAATTTTTTTTCAGTTCATTCCTGCAATCGGATTTTAATTATCTGTTGTTCTCAAATCCCTTATGTTATTAATAAAAACACTGATACTTTCCAAACAAAAGCGAATAAAAGATTTGTTCAATTTTCTGTCCCTACTGTTTGACACAGAGCTCAAGGCTTTTTAACTATTCATTATGCACGCGCAAAAGTACATCAAGAGTAATGCTGTCACAGGCCCGATTTTCACAGGATGAAAAAGTGGCCCTTTTTCATCTTACGAAATGGCCCATTTTTCGTAGGATGTGTTCCTGAAGGTGACGTTTGGTTTAGATATTCAAAGCATACGCAAGTTGTTTCAAGTGGCACTACAGTACAAATATAATATCCCACCAGGTAATATCCCTCCAGCCATTGACGGACATAATGTCCATAATGTAGTGGTGCACCATTCTGAACACAATATTATGTGCAAATAAAAGATCCAGTCGATAGTTGTCTATAGCCCAGGTACAGAACTCACAACTGTCCGAACTATCCTCGGACACTATTTGGTGAATCTGAACTTCCACTTGTTGGTATTATGGATGATAGGCTAAGAACACACTTGGCTGCAAGTCATCTTGTACAGCCAAAAGGACACTTTGCAAATGCTACCAATACCACTGTTGAGGTTGCTTCATCAGTTAATGTTTTAGGCCAGCCTGTACGAGTATCTTGAACATTCCCAGTATCTTTTTTATGTCACAAATAGTAATTGATGATAATAGGAAACATATCTGCCTCTTCATTGATCGTTGAATTCTGCTTCCGTCTTCAAAACTTATGATTGGTGGCTTAGCAATGGGGTTTTCGGACCATTGTATTCCAGACCATGTTTAAAATTAACATCTAATAATAATGTTCTAACAACTATTAAATGAAGATGCAGATTGTCAACAGAACAACGTGTAAACCCGTCATTGAAAAAGCAATATAAAGCCATTCGTTTTGTTTCTACATCCGATGTCGCTTTTTGCATGTGTACTGACTAACCGTGTTCCAGTAATATTTTCTTATAAATTCATTTTCAGTTAGCTTGCTAGTTTTTAATTAAACTTTGCATTGTTTTCCCCGCAAACCTTGCATATTTTGAATAAAGATCTTGGAATGGTGTCAAGTTCATGGAATTGAGATAGTATCCACGTGGTTTAGGGCCTTTCGACACTCTGGGTGTGGTACATAAGTGGCAGAGCGACCAGGATGTGACAAGATGTGGGTTGTAGCTGTTGTTAATTGTTGTATCCATTGTATTTTTATGTACAATACCAAGGGGAGGTGAAAATGGGAAGCTCGAGGTTATGCCTGCATTTGCGGGTTACACTAGTGCGATCGCAATGTTTTTTGGTGAAGAAGGTCGGAGAATTAGCATTTTTGTCTGTAGTTGAGAAGATTGAAGCAGTAGCTCATTTGACTAATGAAACTAAGACTACCCATCATAAAGTCGAATTCGAAGGCTTCAGCTACCAGAACGACCGAAGAATTTGAAATCTTTGATGTTGAGGATTTTTTGTAGACTCAGGTAATGGTTATGACAAAAATTTGAAAGGTGAGAGTTGAGCATAATGCATCAAAGGAACTTTACAATTAAATAAATAAATATAGACTGGAGATGACCTCCAAACATAATGTATTAATTTTTCTAGGAAGGAAAAATCTGCGATCTGGTTTCGAATTAGGAACCTCGACTATCATGGCCGATGCCTCCACCACTTGGGCTATCGCAAACACCCGGACATCCATGCTGTCACAAGGTGTCTTAAACACAACCAAGTTGTCAAAGGTTGAAAGCCCAATGGGAGGCGGGCATCCGGCTCACAGATCGAGAATTTCTCCTATTCAAACCATCAGAAAGTTTGATGAACTCACAAGTAAATAAATAAACATAGACTGGAAATAACCTCCAAACATGATGTATTAATTTTTCTACCGAAAAAATGGACGGAGAAATTAATACATCAGGTTTGGAGGTCATCTCCAGTCTATATTTATTTATTTATTTATTTATTTATTTATTTATGAGTTCATCAAACTTTCTGATGGTTTGGATAAGAGAAATTCTCGATCTGTGAGCCGAGTGCCCGCCTTGGTTGTCTTTAAGACACTTTATGACAGCTTGGCTGTCCGGGTGTTTGCGATAGCCCAACTGTAGAGGCATCGGCCATGTTAGTCGAGGTTCCTGGTTCGAACCCAGGTCGCAGAATTTTGCCTTCCATTTTTCGATATAAAGATTAATAGAGCTTCACAATGTTATTCAACGAAAGAAAGAAACGGTATCAGAATTTGGCAGCTGTTAAGAACTGGCAATAAAGCGAAATGTTCAAGCAAACTCAGAGTGGGCCAATACGAGGTATAAAAACTTACTTCAGAGATTCAAAAACAGCATTCTCGCAATGCATCAGAAGTTTTGATAATTGCAACCTTCAAAGATGATTTAGCCAAAATGCTCAAGTCAGAACAAATAGAGCATTTCCAATTCTAGTAATCTTGCCATGAAAGAGAGCAGTGAAGCAGCCAATCAATGAAGCCGAGAAGGATAAGCAGGGTGATTGCAGATCTTCTAAAGTATATAAGAACCAGGATACCAGGATAGGTATATCACGTATCATTAGCATCAGGGGCATCGATATATCAGGAGGACGGAACCTAGGCTGAGGACGATCAGGACGATCAAAACGGACTAGCTCTTCAAGGTTCACTCTACTCTCTTTTCAGGTATCATTTCATTATTTTAATTTCACGGTGCGCCCTTTTCAGGGCGATATTCACTTTCTGTTACGTCTTATGTGCTGGTCCCTGGCGTTGGAATTAATATTCCCGTAAACCAGTACATCAAGACGCTCATTATCCTTCTGGGTCTCTGGCGTTGGGATTAATTTCCTCGCAAACCTAACTAAGGACATTTTCTCATATCATCTATTATTATTCTAATCATTCACGAGCGGGTCCCTGGCGTAGAATTAATTTTCTCGCAAACCTGACTTGTTCTTTTTTCTTAGAGCTAGGTGCGTCCTTCTTAGGACGGCTTCTTTAGCACACACCTAGCTACGAGGTTACTTCCCCCCCCCCTGGTTCTATACATTTATATATGATGGCTTCGTCTAAATTAACCAAGCTGAAGTCGGCTAAAGAGCATTTGCTAGTGGCGGATGGTAAAACTGTGTCCTGCGAAAAGGCCTACCGGGATGCCTGCTTGGATGCTAGGTTTGCTGCATTTGACCTAGTGTTCAACGAAATGTTAGAAGCCCTCCGGGATGAAATAAACGCTAAGTATAGTGCACTGGAGGAAAAAGTCGAATCCCTACACAAAAGTTTTGAGGAGAAGTTCGAAGGTATCAATAAGGAAATTAAGGACTCTCGTAGAGATGTTATTGACAAGATAAGCGAACTTAAGGAAGCCTTTGGGAAATGCTCCGGGACTCCGAAGGCAAGTAACTCCACGGAAGATAATCCAGTTGATAGCAGCAAGGTAAGTAATGTCTTAAAAACTATTTCCTCTTCTAATAGTATGGAGTCTATGGATATAATAGAAAATAGTGACTGTTCGACAAACGGTGGCTGTAGGAGAAGTCACTCTGACGGAACTGATGAAGAAGTGGACGACAGTCCCTGGATTGGTGTCACTAATAAAAAATTCAGAAAAGGCACGAGGATTGATAACCTAAAGACCGTCTCCAGTATAAATGAAGAAGTCGTCAGCGCGACTAGAATGAGGAATCCGAAGAATGTACAAGGTCGCTCGGCTAATAAAGACCATAGGATCACGAAGAGGTATGTACCGCCAATTATCGTGCGGACTCATGGCGTCCCGTTTAAGACAATTTTAACTGAGCTCGAGAAGCATGTTCCAGTCGAAAAGATCGCCGTTCATACGGGCAGAGCTGAAACCATCAAGGTTAAATGTGAAGATGAAGAAACACACAACAGGTTAGTCTCTGGCATTAAATCTGATAATATTTTAAAAATTCAGCATCATCAACTGAAGTCGGAGAAGGTCTTGAAATACGTAATTCGTAATGTGGATGTTACGTATGACCTCGATGACTTCCAAGAAGACCTAAAAAGAACCAACTACTTCCCGGAAAAAGTTATTCGATTGAGGAAAGCCAAAGGATCCATTGATATGCCAATGGTTTTGGTTCTACTCCCGAACACCGAACACAACCAATCACGTATTGGGCCGCTTGAAAAACGTAACACGTATTGGGCCGCTGGCAGTTTCAGTGGAGGCCTTTCGAGGGAACAAGAAGCCACTACAGTGTTACAACTGCCTGCGCTTCGGACACGTATCCATGGGCTGCACGGAAGATCCTCGTTGTAATAAATGTGCTGAGGGGCACCAGTCAAGAGATTGCCCTAAGATCAAAGGACAAGACCCCCCAAAGTGCATCAGATGTGGTGGACAGCACACATCAAACTACACGAAATGTCCAAAGTACCCCCAGGTTCAAAGGATGTCTAGTTCTAAAGTGACAGCAGGCAAATCCTATGCTGCCGCTGTGTCTACGCCGGAAGATAAAGGCCTCAACATCAACGACCTACCAGGTATGTATAAGCAATTAGGACGTATCTTTAATCTGTTTTCTAATCTAGGCAAAAGTTACCCACAGTTGAGTGGGCTCCTTACGACCAACTAATTTTAGTACGGCTGCACAACGTTATACTGTAATCAACTAAGGTGAACTTCGGTGCCTGATATGGAACGCTAGGGGCATTCCCCGAAAGCGTATCGAGTTTCATAACTTTCTGATAAATCACGAAATTGACGTGGCTTTCCTCTGTGAAACTCACCTCAAACCAAGCCAAGACTTCAAGCTACCTGGCTATTGTGTGTACCGTAAGGATCGAATGGTTTCAAATGCTGCAAGATGTGCGTCTGGGGGCGCTGCGATCATCATTAAGAGGGGAATTCAACACCAAGAAGTAGTATCCAAGTCTTATGCAGGTATGGAATCAGCCTCCATCATTATCAATGACGTATCCTGTGGTGAAGTGAAGTTCGTAGCGCTCTACAATTCACCTAAACATTATCTTGACATTTGCGAGCTTGATGAACTCTTCAGTGCTGACACTCCAGTCGTCCTGGCTGGTGACCTAAATGCCAAGCATCCAAACTGGAACTCCAGAACGCAGAATTACAACGGCATGATTCTCTATAGGTACATACAAGGTAGAGATGATATCATCGCTGCTGGACCTGTGGAGGACACCTACTACTGCGACCACTCCCTTAGTAGTGACGATTTGGACATCTCGCTCTTGAAGGGTTTCTTCAAACCGTACAATATCTTCACGATTGATGACCTTTCTTCTGACCACAAGCCTGTGGCGATGTACTTTGACAATGTTGACATAAATTTCCGAGAGGAACTCGTACATCATCAAGACTGGAGGCTCTACAAAGATATTCTTAAGGACTATGGCTACCATCCCGACGTTGCTTACTGTACAGAGGACATCGATCAACTTGTTGATGACATCACCAGATGTATTAACAGTGCCATAGAAGTCAGTAAGTATCCATCAGAGAAAAAACCTTCTCATCGAATCCAACTCTCTCCTGGAATCCAACGCCTAATTGCTGAAAGAAACAGGACCCGTAGACTTTGGCAACGCTATCGTGAACCTTGGCTCAAAACCAAGTACAACAGGTTAGTGCGAAGAGTTCAAGAGGAGATAAAAGAGCTTCGCGGCGCTAGATGGAATGAAAAACTCAAAAGCTTGTCGGCTCGCGACAATTCCATTTGGTGTATGGTTAGAGCTTTACAGAAGAAGAAGAATGTTATGCTTCCTCCACTCCGTACACCACAAGGTAACTATGTGCAAACTGATCAGGACAAGGCCCAAGTCATAGCAGATTCACTGGAACTGCAGTTTGTTACTCCTACCAACGATAAGCCCGAGAGCCAAATCATGTCTCGGCGTGTGGAAGAAGGTATTTACAACTTTGATGAAGTCCCGAAGCATTTTACGAAGTACAACATCGAGGCTGGTGAGATCGCCAACATCATAAATAAACTGAAAAAGAAGAAGGCTCCAGGAAAAGACAAGGTGAGTAATAACGCTCTTATGAATTTCCCAAAGAACTTTATTGAATTTCTCACCAATATCATTAGCGACTGCTGGAAATTTTCTTACTTCCCTGTGGCTTGGAAGAAATCTATTGTGTTGAGTATCCCAAAGCAGGGACAAAATCCTGCAATTCCCGCGAGCTACCGACCTATTAGCTTGCTACCCTCGATGTCCAAGGTGTTGGACAGAACGATCCTTGTCAGATTCCAAGATCACTGTCTAGCAAATGACCTTTTACGGGAAGAGCAGTTTGGCTTTCGTGCTGCCCACTCTTGTCCGATGCAGATATGGAGGCTCGTTGAAGACCTGAGCACCCCCCTGAACCTATCCAGGTACTGTGGGGCGGTATTTCTCGATGTCAGTAAAGCTTTTGACCAACTGTGGCATGAGGGCCTTGTCTACAAAATGATCAGAGACGGGTTCCCTGCCGATTTGATCTTGATAGTGAAATCCTTTCTTGACGGCAGATCCTATCAAGCCAAGGTTGGAGAAAATCTTTCCACACCCCGTGTTGTAAAGGCCGGTGTCCCTCAGGGTTCTGTCCTCGGGCCTATGCTATTTAATTACTTTGTACATGATTTCCCAAAAGCCGATAATTGTAATCTGTATTTTTATGCGGATGACACTGCCATTATGACATGGGCACACCAGCCGGCTCACGTTATCACTCGGCTGCAGTGCGCCTTGAAGCAGTTCGAAGACTGGTTTAACTGCTGGAAGTTGAACCTTAACGTCGGAAAGTGCAAGGCTTTGTACCTCAATAGGAAGCTCAAGCATCCCCCAGATTCTCTTGTTCTGTTTAATAAGAAACTGGACTGGGTGGACAACTACAAGTACCTGGGAGTTATCATTGACTCAAGACTCTCATGGAACCAGCATATGTC
This sequence comes from Rhysida immarginata, assembly GCA_023313115.1. Lineage (NCBI taxonomy): Eukaryota > Metazoa > Arthropoda > Chilopoda > Scolopendromorpha > Scolopendridae > Rhysida > Rhysida immarginata. Next base: position 426,423 of record JAHWFO010050194.1, read on the forward strand.
CTATGCTCTGAACAAAGCGAAGAGGGCTAAGTACAGTATCATAGCTCTTATGGGTCGCAACAGCGCCCTCAGCATTGACAACAAGCTACTTCTGTACAAATCGATTATCCGGACCATACTCCTCTATGGCATGCCTGCGTGGGCGACTATCTGTAAAAGCAGATGGAGTGAACTAGAGTCATTCCAGAATGTTACCCTGAGGACCATTGCCCAGATGGACAGAAGTACGGTGAAAAACCAATCCATCCACCTCGATTTAAACATGGCCCATATCGGTAAGTTTATACAGGATCTCCTTTTGATTATGATACAGAAGATGAAGACTCACGACAATAAGCTTGTGAAAGGGATACTGGAGAATTCAATGAATATGAACTGGCATACGAAGTATCGTAAACCGAGGCACGTTCTTGACATCAATTTTGAAGATATTAGCAACGTCTCTTTCCCAGACTACTGGAAGATGTGATAATCTTATTTCTCCTTGTATTTTTTATTTCGTTTGTTTTTTGTTTCTGACAATCGTCAATCTTACTTTCTTTCTTTCTTTCTTTTTTGTATAATATGGAAGACCGCTTGGGTTGGTTAGGCTTCTTGACTACCTCAGTGTATTTCCTTTGGAGTTTATTCTGGTTAGATGAGCTTTGTGAATGCGCTGCTTTCGTCCCATCCTAACGAATGTACACTTCACTGTTCGATTGTCGGATAGGTATATGATCTTGCTACGTCCAAATGCTCCTGAAGAAATTGCTTCTTAAAATCGAGATACACGATAATTCCTTGGTAGCCAGTATATTGGATCATCCTCTAGCCTTTAGGGGTTCCATAAGGATACGAAGACCCCTTCATCTACTGGAAGTCAATTTCGATGATATCAATAAGATCGTCTTCCCCGACTTCTGGATATCTTAGCTGCTGATGCTCAGGGCTATTACTACGTCAATCAACAAACTTATTCCTCGTCCTGCCAAGTTAGGGCTCTATTCTCAGGGTGATTTTCGAGGGACATTAGGCTTCTCCTCTAATTCAGTGTAATTCCCTTGGTTACTTTATGGGTGAGTGTGTTATGGAAGCTCGGTTCCCGACCACTCGTGTCTTTTCACTACACTGTTCGATTATCGATAGGGTCTCATTACAAACTTCTCATAGATAGAGTAATCAATTGGACTCGAAGTTCGTCGATATCAAGTTTATTATTCTTCTCCATTCAGATTAGTTTTTTGTTACTTCATTTATTTTACTTTATTTTACGTATCGGATTTATTGCAGGGTGAATAGCGACCGGGAAAAGTCAGGGAATTTTACAAAATCAGCAAAAAATGCGAAATTGGAATGAAAAATTTGAAAAATGTCAATCATATTCTATCAAAATAGATTTTTGCTAAATCTGTGTTAGGGAAAATTTCATGTTAAACCGAGAAAAGTCAGGAAATTTTACGAAATCGTTTTGCAAGACACCCGGTTATTGGGAAAAGCCTTTAATCCCGGATCTTAAATAAATGCCGGGTCTCGATTAATCGCCGGGAGGCGGGGCCCAGACCATTGAGACAAATAGACGCCCGGGCTTGTGTTCAAGATTTTACGATATTTCTAAGTGCTGTACCTAGTAGCGCAAAAGACATTCTGCTCTTGATTAGACATGATTGTAATTGTTTTATAAGGACAATTAAAGAGTTATTGATCTATATTTTGGACTACTTTTAGTTGGTAAGTGAAGTGATAGTTAATTCTAGATTACTTATATATGTGTACCTAAAGACTATTAGGCACCTTACCATTCATTATTTATGTAACAATCTTTAGGTGTTATACATAATACCCGCATTTGATAATAATTCATTAAAAATTACACAATACGATCACACTTGGTTCAGGCTTTTAATTCTGCATTTATGTATTTTGTATTGTTTAAATGAGTCTTTCTATGCTTCAAGACATATTATAAGAATATATTAAGATAAAGCAACTCGGTACCTTGGTAACTCAATTTATTTGTCGGAAATAACTGACTCAAATTATTTGCGTGTTTTCATTAAATCTAATGCTTCATGGCATACTTGATTTACAAATAACCAGCTTATGCTAGATATTATTAATTGAGTAGAGAAAATAATTAATTCAAATTTATTTCAATCTACTATTGTAGCTGATAAGTAATTGATCAGAACAGTAAACATATCTTTAATTAATCATTGTTTTTTCCCGATATCTTCCACATTTTGAATAAAGATCCTGGGATGATAGCCTT
>JAHWFO010050194.1:437043-452810 GCA_023313115.1 Rhysida immarginata
TAGGAGCTTTAACATAAACGCTACTTATAAGAATGCGCCCTTGGTCTGTAACCCCGTCCGGCCGCCGTTCACACGATAACTAGAAAACGGTTTACCAAGATAACGGCATGTCATATAACAATCGATTTGTCAAGAAGGAATACATTGTTACTTTCTGTTCATCTTTTAAGCATTACTGACATCGACGCGCGCACGTGACATCGCTTTGTCGACGCACGACTGCTCAAGTGCTCATAGGACTGAATAAGAGAGTAATATTGCTCCGTGCTCATAGTCTAAATTATTAAGTAGCTGAAGAATGGTGCAACTTATTGGTTTTATAATGTCAGTCCTTCACAATTTCTACATTTTTTGAGGTAGAAAGTTGAAATTCGGGCATGTCCATCTGCACTATTTAGTTTGGTTTTGATTGGTTCACTACTGGGGTCGGAATTACGGGGGTCGGATTCAGAGAGGACAACATACCTATGTGCTATTTAGTATGTAAAGGTGTGAAATTCAGTATCCAGATGCCTCTAGGCAAGATCTACATTGCTATGAAGTTTAGGGCCATTTGTTCCATTGGGGTCGGATTTGCGGGGGTGGCAGTCACTTGGTCTTTAGAACTATGGCAACATACTGTATGGCATGTGATATATCATACGTTCGGAAATGATGAGAAAGGAAAGAAAATACGAGCTTTTTTACATATTCTACATATTATGTTCGAGAAAAATAAATTGGGGAGAGGTAAAAAGTGCAGATAAACAGGCCAAAATCGATGACTGCAGGCTCTGTTACTTGCCTTGCGTTACTCGGGGGGGGGGGGGGTAATTTCTTTTTAATAAATGTATAAATGTATTTCTGCTTCACTGCTAAAGCTCCTCCTTGAAATAGTTATAAGATTTTATTATCTTTTCGAAATCTCAGGTAGACACTGACCTTCCTTTTGCTTTGAAGATCAATTTTGCAAAATTCCATAAAGATCTGAGTAAAACTGTAGATTTGCATAAGAAACAAACAAATAAACATTCTACATTATTGGGAGCTTTAGCATACAAGCTACTTATAAGAATGTGCCCTTGGTCTGTACGTTTATCCGGCCGTCCGCCGTTTGCACGATAACTTGAAAACGGATTAACTTTTTCAAATTCTATTTTCAGAAATATGACCATCAAAGTCTTAGCTCGGCCATATCAACTTTTCAGAATTTTTCGTGGACCCCTTCAAGTCGAATTCACGTGCAAAAACAGTGAGTGTAAAGAATACAAACATAATGGCATGTCATATAACAATCGATTTGTCAAGAAGAAATATATTGTTACTTTCTGTTCAGAAACTTATCTATTGTTGCAGAAACTTAGCTTGCATTTTTGGCCAGGAGATATTTTTTATTAATATGCTGTACCATCGTTATGAATATCGATTTATTATCGTTAATCATTATTTTTTCGAAATCTGAGGTAGACAGTGACCTTCCTCGTACTTTGAAGGTTAAGTATGCAAAACTTCATCAAGATCGGAATAAAACTGTAGATTTGTATTAAAAAACAAACAAACAAACATCCTTCTTTATATAGGTAGAAGATAAAAGATTTATCATCTCGGTTGTGCATTTAGATTAAAGCTTTGACGCTTTTTCATTTTGCGGAAAGGGTAAAGAATTACGATCTCAAATCAAATGTTTCAAGCGTTTCCTGGACCCAAGTCAAAAATAGTATTACTGCCCATGACCGGCTCAATCCCCCCCCCAAAAAAAAAACAATATTTAGATAAATATCTTTAAAAATAACTATACTCTGAAGAGAGGTTATAGATTTTAAAGAACGGCATTACCTTGTCGACTAGTATTCCTTCCTCTGGTAGAGTCCTTGGGTCGCAATATCTTTCAAACAGTATTTGAAAAGCCAGATATCGCACCTAATCCAAAATGAGAATTCTATATTAAATCTCATTTATATCTTAAGGAACCCTCGGTAAATATCAAATGAATAGAATAAAGTCACACGGAAAGACATAAATTTCAAGACCAAATTGGGCATTAGCTGAAGACTATTACTCCATTGTCTTTTGAAGTAGCGTGAAGCGGAAAAAACGTTATAATTTAGAAATAGCACAAACGAAGAGTTTGATTTATCACCTGGTGTTTAGCTGAAAGCTCTCCGATTATTAGAAGCTTTAGCATAAACCTACTTATAAGAATGCCCCCTTGGTCTGTACGTTTATCCGGCCGTGCGCCGTTTGCACGATAACTTGAAAACGGATTAGCTTTTTCAAATTCTGTTTTCAGAAATATGACCATCAAAGTCTTAGCTCGGCCGTATCAACTTTTCAGAATTTTTCGTGGATCCCTTCAAGTCGAATTCACGTGCTAAAACAGTGAGTGTAAAGAATTCAAAAATAATGCATTTCATATAACAATCGATTTTTCAAAAAGTAATACATTGTTTCTTTCTGTTCATCTTTTAAGCATTAATAACATCGGCGCGCGCACGTGAAGTCGCTTTGTCGACGCACGATTGCTCAAGTGCTCATAATCTATAAGCTTATTATTAAGTAGCGGAAAAATGGAGCTACTTATTGGTTTTATTAGGAGCTTTAGCATAAAAGCTACTTATAAGAATGCGCCCTTGGTCTGTACGCTTATCCGGCCGTCCGCCGTTTGCACGATAATTTGAAAACGGACTAACCTTTTCAATCCTGTTTTCAGAAATATGTCGATCAAAGTCTTATCTTGGCCGTATCAACTTTTCAGAATTTTTCGTGGACCCCTTCAAGTCGAATTCACGTGCTAAAACAGTGAGTGTAAAGAATACCAAGATAATGGCATTTCATATAACAGTCGATTTGTCAAGAAGGAATACATTGTAAATGACGTTGCATGGAGTGAGGTCTTGGGATCGGGCAGGTCACATTTCAAAAGTGACGGCTTGTGTAAACTATCGTCTAAGATGTCGTGGAGGAGCTCCGTTTTGCATAAAGATTGTGCATGAAACGTACTGACGGGTTTGCAGATCCGAACAATTTCGTTCTCTAACAGCGAAGCATATCGCTGCCAGGTAATCGAGCATGTCACTGGAAGCTTAGAATTTAACTTTTCGAAGAAGTACGGGCCGAGAATAAGTGATGCAGTAAATCCACACCATATTGTCATTTTTGGGGAATGCAAACGGAACCTCCGAGAAAGCGTGCGGATTTTCTGGTTCCCAAATGCCGCTGTTGTGTGCATTCACTGTGCCATACAAGTGAAAATGCGCATCGCTTTCCAGAGGATATTTCACGGCCATTCTGCATCGACTTCAACGCGAGCACGAAACTGAAGTGAGAACTGGAGTCGATCGTCACGATCATGTGGAAGCCTGCTGCACAAGTGAAAGTTTGTACGAATAATATCGGAGGATATTCCGCATAATCTTATGGACAGTTGATCGTGCCCTATCCAATGCCTGTGCTACACCCCGGACACATGTGCTACCATGGGAATATGCAGCTCTGTCCTCTTCCACTTGAAGCGAAACCTTCTCTAATGCATCTGCAGACACTGGTGTTTTTCCTCTGCCAGGACGAGCTGGAATTGTTCATGTTTCTTCAAATTTCATTATCATTTTCCGAAGGTTTTTCACATTCATTGGGCTCTTTCGCATCCCCTTCAAAGTCCGAAATTTCCATAGAGCAACTACAGCGTAATTACTGTTTAGGTAAAACAATTTCACTGACAACGCGCGATTTCGTAAATTTAACATTATTTTCAGTGGCATGCATATTGAACACAGGATCTCAGCGAATGCTCCTCGGTTTTATACAGTAGGTATTAGCTTCTGCGTGATGGTTTTATACAGTATGTAAATAGCTTCGGTTTTATACAGTAGGTAAATTTTTATTAGTTATTCAACGTAAACCGCCCTCTGGTGACGTAATTCGTAACTATTTTTTTTCTTTTCGCGAAACAAATCCGCATCTATTCATTACGTCTTCCACAAAATTTCGCACTTTTCTGATGACTGGTTTTGCCTGTAGGCAACTTTGATATAGGGTCCTTTAATAATTATTATGGACACCATGTATATTAAGATATTAATTTTTTCAAAGAAAGGAAATGTTCATTCAGGTCCTTAATTGAAAATCAATACTGAGGAGATAATAGCAATTTATTTTTTTTTGAGGAAAGAGTAAATCTTATTTGCTTTTGATAATACACGAATATAATTGTATAATCATTTTGTATTGATCGATTATCTATTGCGTCAACTTGAACATTTGGCCTTCACTTATTAGATGATTCGCTTTGTTTTTAAGGCAACTAAATAGAAGAGCCTTTGTAAAATAATAACTTACTCCTTGTTCATCAGAATATTATACCTTGGAACCATTTATTATGAATTCACTCATTTGCAAGTCAAAGTGTTTCGACCGTGATTCAAGTAAAAAGAAATACAAACATGATCATTTACAAGAAAGGCTTCGTTCAGCTATACAGTTCCAAACTCAAACGAAAAACTTAACCGATAGTAATATTCTTTCTGGAATAATGGAAGTGTTTGATGATTTAAATTCAATGAAGAAACGTTTCGTTTGGTTGCTACTGATTTCACTCTCTTTTACGTTGTGTCTATATCAAACATCTAAACGAATCGAATATTATGTATCAATTCCTATTACAACAAAAGAAATTTTGACACCTCTAGAAGAAAGCATGTTGCCAACCATCACACTATGCACAATTGAACAAACCGATTATTCAGGCACCTTATTTAGACCTGCCTTTAACATACTTTGGAGTATAACCACGGCTATTCGATTTCCCGGAAGATCAAATGTTAATGCTGACATCTTGTGGAAAGAATTCAATAGTACATATCTCTTATTAGACAGAAAGACGTTATTAGAAGTAATAATTGTTTAACTTTTCGTTAATGACATTCTAGTCCGTCATTAAGGAAGGACATTTCATCGCAGGAGGCTCCGAGTTGTCGTTTATGCAAGGTAGGAAATCGTAATTGTGGCTATACCATAACTTAATTGATTAACGTTTGAACGTAATAATAATAAACATAAACATGGTCTCCCTTTGCACTATCGATTTCGTCTCCAAAAAGTTTTCTCCTAGTATTAAACGACCTTTTATCTGGAGGTTGATTACATTAAATTAACCTGTATCTCTTTTGAACAGTGATCGGCGATTTTGCTTCGGCAAGCCATACTACATACAGCGGGTTCTCTATGGTAGATGAAAATAATATTCTTTGACTCACCCAGTATTATGTCCGAACGACAACCGAGAGCCTCCTACAAATTAAATGTCCTGTATTTGTTCTTACTATGAGATTCACAAAATTATTTGTACGTTATTATGGAAATCAGTACATTGGATGATCCAAAAGAACGGAATATTTAAAAAAACAATAACTCGCAGCTACTATGACATGAAAAATAGCAACAGATTGCCAAGGGGCTTGCTTTCTCAGCTTTTTGGCTATTTATGTTTCATGATCAATTACATTTTCCGTAGGCAAGTATCTACAGTAATCCGATGCGATTCGTACAGAAATACAAAAAAGAAATGAAAATTTTAGTTAATACCAGAATATTTACAATTCTGACCATCAGTTAGCGCCATAAGCGGTGTATTACATTTTCAAATTTTCTGTTACTTTTGGATCAGCTGGTAGTTACAATCGTATATACAGGTATTGGACATTGAAACTGAAACACCTGGTAGAAATCCAAAATCTTTATTTAATAAGGTGTTGGGGCACCGTGGGCAGCCAGCACAGCAGCAACACGTCTTGGGAAGGATCGGTAGAGGTCCTGCACAGTTTGCACCCCAAACCATTACTGATCCACCCATTACTGATCCACCTCCGTGTTTGACTGTGGCTGCCAAGCAGTCTGGGTTGTAGGCATCAGAGGGGCTCCTCCAGACGAATACCCTCCCTGTTGTTTGGAAGACAGTGTAGCTGGACTCATCCGAGAATATGACGCGTTTGAGGTCATCCAACGTCCAGGTTTTATGGGTCCGGTACCACTGAACCCGCTTGGAGGCATTTGTACTACTGATGAAAGGCCTCGGTATAGCAACCCTGCCATGGATGTTGGATTTATGCAGGTAACGACGGATTGTCTTCGTGCACACAGGTTCCTGGAGGTGTGTATTCATTTCTGCGGTGATTTCTGCTGCGGTGGTTTTCCGCTTTCATGCAACAATCCTGGTCAATGTCCTGACGTCTCTTTCCGACAACTTCCGTTTTCTCCTGCAGTTGCTCCTCCTGGACGTGGTTCGTCCTTCCTGTTCATATGCACACATCACCCTGGATACTGTAGCACGTGAGACATCACAAAGTGTGGCAGTTTTGGACACAGATGCACCTGCTAGACGCACCCTAACAATCTGCCCTCTTTTGAAGTCGGATATGTCTCCCATTATAGCGCTCTGCACAGACAATTTGAAGCTTAGTATCTAACTTTTCTACTGGAGTGACTACCAAGACCTCTGACACGTGATTCATTGACAACAATTAATTACCTAGCAGAAGGTTCTAATCAGCCCTGGGGGTAACCAGTGCTATTTGCGAAGGTGTTTCAGTTTCAATATCCAATACCTGTATATTTCAATATCACAAATCTAATTTCCTTGTTCCCCCACTCGCTCTCTCTCTCTCTCTCTCTCTCTCGCTCTCTCTCTCTCTCTCTCTCTCTCTCTCTCTCTCTCTCTCTCTGTGTGTGTCTCTCAACCTTTTAGAGTAATTGCCATCACATGTACTTTCCTGGCTCCCTATTTCCTCAGACCTAAGTTCAATGAAAGTTAGTCATATTTGCTCCATGGATCACTTTCACTCTTTAATAGCTGTCGGACACATTACATCCTGCATGACTCTAGATCAGTAGCACAGACAGGAAATTTCATTAAGGGGATTTCTTAAAGAGTAGGCAACGTTTTTCAACCTCTTTTCAGTCTGCATCCCTAGGAAGTTTTTAGATAAAATACCGAGCATTCAGCTACTTTCCACCGTATTTCCTAGTTTATTTAAAGATAAACTAGAAAATACGGTTTCGACCCCTTCATCTCCTAAAAGATTGGATCAGTTGAAAAAACATCAAGAATAAAACATTTCTCAAATGTTGTGTGGAATCTGAAAAGAACTATAAAAAATATGGGTTTCCATTGCACATTTCAAAGTTGACTTCCATATTCGAAAATGGCGTCGTATACAAGTACAATAATTCTTCCATTGAAAGACTGTCAAATTTGTATTCTAGAAGTTGGGTACTGGTTTACTTTAAGTCAAGCTTCCTGTATATGCGCATATCTCTGCACTTTTCAGTGTATGGAATCTGAACCCTATATTTATAAGTAGTTATGCCCGCGGCTTCGCTCACGTAGAATCAGTGCGGAGAAAGTCAGCGCCAAACAAAAGGTTCAAAAACTGCAGCCAAAGGACAAAAACTAAACAACAACCAATACGCAAAGGAAAATTAGAAGTCTGTTATTTTCCACCTACAAAGTGTATCAAAACCGGAGTTAGGGTTGCCACCTTTCCGGCGAAAAAAGACCAATACGGGAGTCTCCAGTCCAACCCAGAAGAGTTGGCAATCCTTGTCGTAGAATTCTGTTATGTAGTATATTTTTAACCTCAAAAGGAAAAAAATCAACCATAGCGCGGTTTAAAACAATCTAAAACACTCGTTAGAAATTTTTTTGACAGGCTTTTGAACATCGCATGGTTCCGGTGTTTGTGTTTTTTCATGGGAATGGGACGTTCCCGGGGAAAAAGTAGCCTAAATTGTTGACCCACACTAAGTTAAAAGCTATAACCATCACGTACTTTTTTTGTATCTGTCTCATTCTTGTAGCATTTCTTGGATTCTGAGAAAGATTTCACCTCTTTCTGGAAGGCAATTTAGAAGGCATATCTCTTATCTGGCGACATCTATTGGCAAGTTTAAAGTTTGACAACTGCTGCGCGAATTTAAGAACTCGCAGGACATCTGTTGGGAAGTTTAATTACCATTCAATCGCGCCGTTTTGGAATTTTTCCCGTGGAAATGAGACATTTTCAGGCTGAAGAAAGCACCCTAGTTGAAGACACAGACTGTAAACTAAAGCCATACTAAGTTTCATCAAAATCCGTGCAGTAGTTTTTGCGTGATGCGCGAACAACCACGGATACGTTACAGTTTTATTATATGTATAGATAGATTAACATAGCAATAATCATGATATAAATTTATGAAATATACCAATAATAAATATACACCTCTCAATAATTTTGGGGATAAGATAGTATTAAGATTAAGGTTACATAGAACATTTATTGTTAAGCCTTTACTGATATAGTTCTGCAAAAAACTTGGATTCAGCTAATTATTATGCAAAGTCCCATAGATTCTTCAATATACAGATTGACTGGTATTTTAAAGATGTTTATTGCCAATGAACAAAATATCTAGGTATCAAATGATGTTGTGGAATAGTTTTTCTTGAGAAATCTCTATCAACATAGCAACAATGTTTTTATCTTTTCAAACAGTTTTATTTTTCCTGTATTGATACAGCCTATAAGTATTCATCTTCCATTCCTGTACAAGCTTTTCTTTTCTTCAATGATTGTCACACGCTCCACACATTTTTACTTCAATGGCTGTCGCACAAGCACTGCAGCTCATTCAACTGAAAGCTTGCAATTGATATTACAACACATATTAGAGGCCAATCCACAACAAAAGCATTTCATACTTTTATTCAAAGTCCTGTCCATTACTAAAATTAATCTCAATACAAGCAAACACAGTCTGTATATTATTTTAACTTTTTAATAATAGAGAGGCAAGAAAATCACAGTAGGAAATATATCCGTGAAGGAAGATTCACTTCCATTTGGAACGTGTAACACCTTTGATTGTAAGTATTAATATCGTAAGTTCCCTGGGAGGGGGCGAGGTCTTGATGATAGAGTTATAATTTAGAATTTGAGCTACGTGTAAGGAAATTTGTAAAGCATATAAAAGAGTATTATGCGGTTATATGATTATCATCAGATTGGAAAATATGGAAAATAATACAAAATTGAAATGGATTTGAACTGAACAAAGATTAATAAAACTGAATAACATTTAGTATATATTTTTTTCTTGTGCTTAAGAGTGACTAAATAGTTGCCAAAAGCCTCTCAGAAACTGAAGGGTAGATAGGTTTACTATTTCACTTTCGATTAGAGCAATGAAAGAATGATCAGATAGAAAGGGGACAGGAAACAGAAGACAGAATTAGCAATGAAGGACAGTGAGGAACGAGGTAAACAATTTTGAGAGAGAGATGCGAGTTGACAGAATTTTGATTAACATTCTTCCCGACAAAGAAATACGTCAGGTGATTGTCAGTAACAATTTTAATTGGCTATCGATCACCGATTTGAATTCGAAGTGACGAAGAAATTAATGAAGAAACAGTTTGTCACAACTAAACTTAACTAACAGAGTGATTGTAATTGTGCAGGAGAGGAAAGGGGCGGTAGACAATGTAAAGCAATATAAATCTGTTTAAAGACAGAAGTAAAGTAAATTATCGAAATTAGTTTTTTCGATCTACAAACTATAATTGCTCTTTAGCTCAATTTCCAAATAAGATTTGTAAATTAGATAAAACATATGTGCTACATTTGCTTGATATTAATTAACAACAACTGAAGGTCTCAGATTAACAAATACAAAATAGATTCCAGATCCGCTAGTCTAATGAGGATTTAAATGTCGTCTTCCTCGGAGGCGATTATGCTATCCTCGGAAGCTGGATTCCCGTAGGCCTGCAGACGAAAAGCTAGTATACGTGAAACTAGCGCTAGATGCAACTACATATTAGTGAAGAGAATAAAAGAAACACATTAATGTACAGTTAAGTGGTCTAATACTTTCACTATCCGCACAATCAACATCAATTAAGAGTTACTACCGAAAGACGCAACGCTGCCCACCGAGCGCGACAGGCCGACTAGGGCCCCGTCGACGCTACCTAACGCTAAAGGCTCGCTGCCCTTGCGACTCTGCCTCTCTCTCTCCCACTTTTGAAGTAGTGAGGCAGATGGTATTGCCTCCACGGCTTTAAGATCTAAAAAGATCTTCAGGTGGCATAATGCTACACACAACATAAAAAACTTAAACACCTCTAACGAGGCAACATGAACTTGGACCACAGCTTTTGCTGGTCGGAAGCTAACTCCCGACACCTACCCGCTTTGGCCACCCGGGTAGGCAAGTAAACAAGAAATACAATCTCTCTCTCTCTCTCTCCCACTTTTGAAGTGAAGAGGCAGATGGTATTGCCTCCACGGAGTTAAGATCTAAAAAGATCTTCAGGTGGCATAATGCTACACACAACATAAAAAACTTAAACACCTCTAACGAGGCAACATAAACTTGGCCCACAGCTTTCGCTGGTCGGAAACTAACTCCCGACACCTACCCGCTTTGGCCACCCGGGTAGGCACAAATCCAAAAGAAAGTCCACTCCTCTCTCTCCCACTTTTGAAGTGGAGAGGCTGATGTTATTGCCTCCACGGAATTAAGATCTAAAAAGATCTTACAGGTGGCATTATGCTACACCCAACGTAAAAACTTGAAAACACCTCTAACGAGGCAACATGAACTTGGCCCACAGCTTTCGCTGGTCGGAAGCTAACTCCCGACACCTACCCGCTTTGGCCATCCGGGTAGGCACAAATCCACCAGAAAATTAATCCTCTCTCTCCCATGAGAGCGAAGATTGTATTTCGGCTAACTAAGAAGGTTCCCTGAACTGGCCAGAGACTTCAATTTCTACGAAGTTCGCAGCACTCCTGACTCGGGACGCTAAAGGGGCACTTGAACGGTCACTTCGGAGAACTGGTCGAGCCTCCGTTCGTCCAAGGTTTCTGTCGCTGCTCCCGTAATTTCTCTTACTTCGTCGGTGGGTATTTTAGCATCTTTACCCTTGGCTCGTTCGTAAAGTTCCTTTTGCAAGGCAATATAGTTTTGCGTAAAGCTTCCACTCTATCCGGGTCCGCCGTGAATTTCAAAACTGTTAATCCATTCCCTTTGTTCCCCCTCCGGGGGGGGGGGTTCGCTTATCAACATAAGTCTCTTGAGTACTAAGAAATGCACTGGTACTGTCCGTTAAATCAAGTTTAACTGCTGGATGGGGTCGCTTTACTAAGGAATTATAAGGCTTACTTGGTCCGGGGCCATAATCTTTCGTTGAAGCAAAACGGCCATGTCGAGCAGCCTTATTTCGAGACGACGCCTTCATTGCCGAAATTCGTTCTTCCTTCTCCCTCGCGGGCGGCGGGTTTCGTATCGTCTTCTCCTTGTAACGAGCTAATGGCTTGAAAGTTGAAACTGGCGACGTTCGGCAAATTCATCATCTTCCTTTGCCTTCTGCAACTCTCGCTTCCCCGTCAACCGCTTTTCCAGCCGATGCGATCCAATTCCTCTCGTATCTTATCTATTCAAAACTCTCCCTCTCGACTTTTTTTCACCTTCCTTGTTCCAAGCCTCGACCCTTCTGCCTCGTAAAATTTCCTTCTTTTTTCCTCCTTCGCTCTTTATTTTTTTGACAAATTTGAGCTCCCGCTGATCGCTCTCCTTCCGACTACTTACATTATTTTCAGCGGGGGTCGACTTTTTCTTCGCCTGTACACAGCTAAGGGTACAGTTGTCAACTAGGCTATACCTCGTCCAACAAGAGAAAAACAGGGCGTGTTTCCGGTCTGATATCGACTACTCACTCATCCGCAATGCTTTGTGGGATCTCTCCTTCAGCGGCTACACAAGTCAATTTGTAATGGCGTCGCGGTGCAACAGCTCTTCAGCCAAACAAGGAAAAACTATTCACAGCCAGGCTAGGGAGATTGTGTGGAACGTATTTTCCTACTTAAAAGGAAAACAGTGTTTTAAAAGCTCATCTGCCTTGATAGAAGAAACTTCCAAGGCAACGCAAGTTTCTTTTTCTTGCGTTCGAACAATTGTTCAAGAAGGAAACGAAGCCTCTTCATGCGAAGCTACCACCCCCTCTCCTCACTTTTCGACTCCTGGAAAGAAAAGGCCCAGGGAATCTCGAACAACGAATCTGGATGACTTTGACCTCTCGATTGCACGAGCATGTGTATCCGAAATACACTCAGAAGGTAATTATCCTACTCTGAAAAATGTGTACCAGAAATTTAGAGAAAAAACTGACTACGTCGGATCGAGAACTTCCTTCGCCACCATTATGCATGATAAATTGCATATGAAGTATGGCAAAATCAACCACCGTCAATTTTACATCGAGCGGACAGATGTTATCGCACAACGACGTCGTTTTTTAAGGCAAGTACAAATGCTACGCAGGGACCCCACACGTACTTTCATATATCTGGATGAAACGTGGGCTAATGCACACCATGGCCGTGAAAGACAGTGGCATCACGACGGGAAAAGCTGTGCTCAACCAGGGAGCTCGGAACCCTACCGCGGGCGTTTCATTCCTACGTCTCATTCTTTTGCATGCTGGAAGCGATAAAGGGTTTGTGAACGCTGCTGTTTATTATTTCGGTCAAAAAATAAATCCGCAGATTACCATGACGAAATGAATGGGGATTGTTTTCATGAATGGTTTAGAACAAAACTGCTGCCAAGTATTCCGAAAAATTCAGTAATCGTCATGGATAATGCCCCATATCACTCGGTGGAGAAGGCCAAAGCGCCGTGCAGCAATACAAGGAAATCGGATATGATAGAGTGGTTGGCCCTACGAGGAATACCTACCGAAGCAAAAATGTCAAAAGGTGAGCTGTACGATGTTATCAAACAACACAAAACAGCAAAGCGCTATGTTATAGATGAACTGGCTAGCGATGCCGGCCATTTAGTGATAAGACTACCTCCTTATCACTGTGATCTCAATCCCATTGAACTTATTTGGGCACAGGTAAAAGAATATATACGGAAGAAGAATACAACTTTCAAGATTGCTGATGTTGAAAAACTAACGAGAACGGCAATTGATAATGTAACTCCTGAAAATTGGAGAAAAGCGATAGAACACGTTTTGCGTGTGGAAGAACGATATTGGGAAACGGACTGTTTGATTGAAGATCAAGTGGAGCCTTTAATAATTCATGTTAATGGAGAAGACAGCAACAGTGAAGAAGAAGAAGAAGAGTGGAATGACATTAACGTTCTACCACAATCTCCTTAGCCTGAATTTAGATATAATTCAAAAAGTCTTTTTCAAGACTATACATTCAAAGGCCATTCTCATGGCCAGCAAATAAACGAAAGAGATATCGTTAACTGGAATGGAAAACGTATCATAAAACAATAAAAAATAAGATAGAATCTTTAATAAAATCTTATAATTCTTTAAAAAAAACAAAAAACATGTCATTAGAATGTATAAATATTTAAAAAAATGATGGTTAAACAGACTGCACGTTATTACCTTAAAATAAGTAAACGATATATAGAAAATTGAGTTAAAAGACAATTTTATGAAGTGTACAATTATTTTAATTATAACTAAAGCAAAGCAACTGAATAATATTAAAGCTTCTGCTGTAATATTATAAAGCGCTTCTTCAATGAGACATGAGACAGAAGTGAGTAAGCGAATGAGGCCCCCTTTCTCTGATTGGCTAATCTGAAACTTCCTGTGACACACCCTGTTTTTCTCTTGTTGGACGAGGTATAGACGTGAGCCGCCTTTACTCATTTTTTAATTGGTACGGTCTCCACATAGTGGTTCTAAGCCACCACGGCGTGGGAAGTTTTAAATTCATTATGTTTAATTGCAAATCTTTGTTTTAAAGTTTAGTATACGCGTCAAATGGATAACTTTGATTTAGTTCGAAGCCGAAGAATATTTAAGGAAGTATTTAAGTGGCGAACCCGCTTTAAAAAGTATTCAGATCCCCGTAAAATAGAGTTAGTTGATTCCCTTATGTTTGTGAATGACTCCCGGAGCCAAGACGTGAAATACCGGAACACCCCCAGTGAGCAGACCAACTAGATGCCGCCGTTCCAGAGATTCCAACATCGTGAGAACAAGCCATGGACAGACTAGCGGAGCGAGAATAATCGAGCAGATAAGTTGCTAATGAATCCTTATCTAAGGCCTAGTTTCATATATTACATTTACTAGTTGCGCACATTGTTTAATACACGAATGTTGCACATTGATTTCTTACAGAGATCTCACATACTTTAGATGCTCTTAGGTATATATGGATTATTTTTATTCTACATTTTCGTCATGTTATTCGTTTATTCATTAAGAATGATTAATTTATGTGTAAACTGGAAATTCAAATGTTACTGTTATATTTTTATTCAAGTATATTGATCATGAAATCAAGATATTATTAGGTTGAGATCTACTATTATTTGGTAAATGAAGTAAAAAATCATTAATTAAAAAATAAAAAATAAATAATAATTATTAAGTAATAAATAAAATCAAAATAAAAGCTGACGTTTCGGATAGAGACTATCCGAATTATCAAAACAAAAAGGATAATTCTCTAAAAGCAAAGAATATTAGAGAAATATCCTGAAGTTTTTGTGTCTCGTCCTTCTCTCTTATACACTGAACGACCAATTTATTAGAGACACCTCTTACGGAAAATGTATCGGCCTCCCAGTGACACCTAAACAATGGAACATGCCGAAGTGGTGTATAAAAAGGATGCATTGGATCACAAGTTGCAGTCAGCAGCAGAAGTGGACTGAATATGGGTAAATCCGAGGATTTGACCGACTTTGAACCGCCCATGATCGTTGGAGCTCAACGGGCGCAGTTGAGCATTTTGCAAACCGCGAACCTACTCGGGTTATCCCGTGCAACATTGTCAAGGTTATTCCGGGAATGGCACTTATGCCAAAAAACAACCTCCAATAAACACAACTCCGGACGAAACAGGGCCTTGGATGAACGAGGCCAACGGCGACTGGCACGAATCATCCACAGCAACAGGACGGGGACAACCCAACCATTTGCAGCGCAGTTCAATGAGGGAGCACACGGTGCGGCGCACCTTACACCGAGCTAGGTTTAACAACAGGCGGCCAGTACGGGTACCGTCGCTATCACCGAAAAATAGGAAAGCGCGCCTGCTATGGGCACACAGGCATCGCCACTGGACACTGGTAGAGTGGAAGAAGGTCGCCCGATCCGACGAATCGCGGTTCCTACTTCATTATGCGGATGGCAGACTGCGCATCTGGCGCAGACAGCACGAGGCCATGGACTCATCTTGTCAGCAGATAACCGTATAGGCAGGTGAAGGATGAGTGTCTTCTCTTGGGCACACTGTGTCCTTAGATATCCGAAGACACATTCCTGAATGCGACACATACCTGAACATTGTTGCACCCGTCCCTGGTGGTGGCGGTCAGTTTCAGCAGGACAATGCTCCATGTCACCTTGCTCGAATGGTCTTGAACTGTTTGGAAGAACATAACGCGGACTTCCACCTGCTTCAGTGGCCAGCTTGGTCGCCCGATCTCAACCCGATCGAGCGTTTATGGGATGAAGTGGAGAGAACCATCCGACGCCTTCCCACACCATCGTCCAACCTGCACCAGTTTACGGGACCCTGTGATGTCAGCCTGGGCTGCTATTCCTTCGCAACGGTTTCAACACTTTGTTGAATCCATGCCAGCACGTATTCAGGCTTTAGGTGGCGCAACAAACTATTAGCGGTGTGTCTATAATAAATTGGTCGTTCAGTGTATATCCGTCTAAATGAAGTAGAAGAACAGAGATAGATTATAGAAGT
>JAHWFO010050218.1:0-11488 GCA_023313115.1 Rhysida immarginata
GGCGGTATTGGTTCGTCCCACGAAACAATTTGAATGTGCGAGCTTTACAAAAATATAAATTGATTTTGAAACTAATTACCGCGCAAACTGCGCGTGGATAAAATCTTGTAGACTAATATTGTTGAGATAAGGAACACTTGGTTATAACGATATCAGTATATTTTTGCCATTGAGAAAGTAGATAGTGAATTGTTTCTCAGGGCCATATCACTAACAACTTTCTTAACTGAAGGATTCCTTCAGCAATAATGAGCTTATATTGTTGCAGCCAAGTATTCCTTTTCTCAACAATATCAGTTTATTATTGCTGAAGGAAGACTTGAGTTGATGAAGTTGTTAGTGATATGGCCATTAGTTATGCATAACCTTATTTGGTTTATTAGGAACCGAATTAACCGGAAAGAACAGAAAACTTAAAATTTTTATTCGACATACGAGTAAATGTTTTTTATAAATAATTAATTATCTGCTGTATAATTAGTATATCGTGGTTTTCTTTTTTTGATTTCTTCTATAGTATCAGGATCTGTGAACTAAGATAAGTGATAAAATTATTCCGCTTCTTTTATATGCGATCATAATATTATTTTCTCATCTGAAGATTATAAACTAGAGTCCAGTCCCGTTATCTATGAATTAAAATCAAAGCGCGCATGCTCAAGCTGGTATCAGTCCGTGTTGAAAAAGAAACTGAAACTATTCTAAGGCTTCTGCTTGGTTGCTTGTACATGTATTTGAAACCTCCCACTAATGGAAAATATGTTTAAGTAACATAATTTATAGTAAAAAAAAAACGACAAAAAAACCCCCCCCAAAAACCCACACACATTTTTTCTTTATTATATGTGTTAATATTATATATCATATATCTCGTCAAGAGATGGCGCTTGTGTCATCGAATTAGTAACCTGTACGATTTAGGACTCAGTTGCGAAATAATCGAAATAATAATATCAACGAATTATATTTTCAAAATGAATACGAACATGTTACAAATATAACAGGTTACTTCTTTTGAAAAGCATTCAAATAGTAATATCATTAAATTAAGGAGAACTGGGAAACCACTAATCCACACAACGAAACTGTATTGCGATGGATACATATTTCAGCAGCCACGCTGCCTTCTTCAGCATCCGATGGAAGCTTTAGATCAGAGAAACAACGTTTCACTGATGGCAAGTGAGTGCTTTACAGGTCTTATATAGGTACGTTAAACCAATCACATAAATTAAATTAAACCAATCACATAATTTATCCAACAGTATACAAGGAAAAGAACAAAGTGTAATGATACAAATGCTTGAAAACTAGGGGGATCCAATCGGTATATTGCTGAATGTTTTTTTTTTTTTTTATAAAACAAATATCCGAAGATAAAGGTTTATTTCTTATGGTTAATTGAAGCGACACGGTAAAACTACGCATGCGCATTTCGATATTAGTTCATTCTTATACAGGATAGCGCAGAAGCCAATGCGATTTTAAGTGCAAATAAGTAAATAAATATCTCATGTACAGGGTGTTGCAGATAACTACAGGGCAGTATAATGGGAAGCCTACCCGCTCGATTGCAGGGGCTGGCTCGGTCGATTGGCAGAATGGAGGGAGATGAAGGTGGCCTGCAGCAGCCAGCAGTTTCCACAGTCGGGGATGGGGGGGGGGGGGGGGGCCGAACGTTAAAACTGTCATGTTTTTGATAAAATTACCCAATTATCATTTGATATCGAGCCGGCCCCTGCCCTAACCTCTACCACTTTCACAGTCCACTGAAAGATTCGTAATAACTAGACCTCAGAAATGAACTTGCCACAATTTAGGAAACAAGTATGTTTTCGATCACGCAGCTTCCATTAGCCTAATTTGGCTTTCTTGTGAGAGTGGTTAAGTTTAGGGCCAACACATTAGAGCACAGGTAGTTCGCAGAAACCTATTAATGGAACACATGGTGGTGTTTACTTTTTTCATGCACTTTTGTTTATGTTATGGGCAGGGCCGGACTAATACCTTTAGGGGCCTTAAGCACTACACACCTTTCTCAGTATAAATCCTGTTTTTCTGAGGATTCGGGGGCCCCTATTCACATGCTTAGTCTAACGGGGCCCTAAGCACGTGCTTAGTCTGCTTATGTATAAATCCAGGGCTCGTTATGGGCGGAGTTTAACCAAACTTCACGAGCTGTTTATTCCTTTAAGGAATGCAATTTCGACAAAACGTATGAGGAAACTTGTGTTTATTTTAAGGTGCAGATCATCGCTAGGTATCTCAGGGCAACTTTTTCAAAAGCACCCTGTATATAGGATCCGTACCCAAGCAAGAGGGCGCCACTGAATTTTACCTGTTAAAAGTGCACAATTTTACCACCAGGCGACAGTCGTATATGTAATCTGTGCTATTGAGTTTATAGGCGCGTTCGGCAAATCAGAAATTCGCGAGACGCTAGTAAATCTCGCAAGACGCTGTTCGGTAAGCTAGTGCTAACGCCACCTCGCGCGCGTGATCTTGGTCGGCAAGTCAGAATTTTCGCTAGAATCTAACCAACTAAGCAAGTAACTTTCTTCCTTACTAGCCTGCAGTTTCTAGCCGATAGCAACATGGCGACCTCCACAGATTTTGATGGCGACCTCCGCAAATATGACGTGTATCAAAAATTGCATTATTAACAAAATGATGACTATTGTTATAACACGAATATAATACTTAATACATTAATAATTAAATCATTTAACATCGTTAATGAACGTAAATAACATTAAAGTAATATAATAAGGTTACACTTAGAACTTTAATCAAGAACAGACCCCTCCCTCCTTCATCCGTTCTGGCTTTAGTTTATTTATCCACGTGTGTTTAACTTTATTATAACTTTTATATAATTTTAATAAATCATATCTATAAAAATTGTAGGGTTCAGTAGGCAAAGGAACACTTGGAAAGATTAGTTGAATAATTAATTATTTATTATTAATTATTTCCTTTCCAATTTCTACTAGAAACGGCGATAAAAATTCGAAGAACGCCATTTTGATTAGCCCGACTTGCGAGACAAGCTGTTCGGTAAATCTGCAGCAAGAAATTCTGTCGGCAGCAAGAAGTCACGTGACTATGCTAGTTTCTGCTCGCGAGATTTCTGATTTGCCGAATGCGCCTCTTAGTTCGAGTCCTGCCGTGGATGTTTTTTTACTATTTTTCTCTATTTAATTATTAATACCGGAGGTATGGCGTGAAAAAATCCTCCAAAGACCTATTTTCAGTTTAATTTTAATTTAATTTAATATTTTAATCCAATATAGGACAATTTTATCCTGCAAAAACTGAGCACATCTGAAATAGGCTTGATTTATGTTCGTTTGTTTCACAGATATATAGTAAATAGATCGCCAGAGCTTTAGCTTTAACATTGTTGCTAGTGAAGCCAATTGCTGCCATCTTACCTCACTA
The DNA here is from genome assembly GCA_023313115.1 of Rhysida immarginata. Lineage (NCBI taxonomy): Eukaryota > Metazoa > Arthropoda > Chilopoda > Scolopendromorpha > Scolopendridae > Rhysida > Rhysida immarginata. The sequence continues at coordinate 3,442 of JAHWFO010050218.1, forward strand.
CACTTTTCAAGCCATATCACAAACATACGTGAACATAAAGATTCAATACGAAGTAAAGGCATTAAATAATGGAAAAAATTGTTAATAGATCAGTTTATAATAGATTGATCATCTTTAAAAATTTATAGTTATTTTTACATCACTTCTACTTAAATGTCATTATTCGTGAATGTTTATTTTATATACACTCATATGCCAAAAGTCATGGGTGTTTTTGTATGGGTCAAAAGTTACTGGTGTTTTTGTTAGCCTGTTGCTTGCATTATTAAAAAAATCTTTTAAAAGTCTTTTTAAATATATTTTTTAAATATTATTTGAAACGATTCAGGTTAAATATTCATAGTCTAAAAAATATAGACTGCTTTTCTGTGAGAAAGAAAACAAGCTTATCAATAATCCTGTAGGTGAAAAAAAAACAAAAACGAATAACTGATGTGTATAAGAAATAAATAATTAATTTAATTGAAAATTGAATAACATGATATTAAACAAAAATTACAAATTGATCTCTTAAGTCCAATTGCAGAGTAGCCCTATCTAAACATAATTTCTAGCGGCGATAATTTAAAATAGTTGAAAATTTTTTTTCATAAGATCATAAGAACGCGTACAGCATATCGCGTATAAGATCTTTGCAGTGAAGCAATATGGCGCGCTTGGCTTCATCGAAGTGGCGGGTTCTAGCGATCTATTTACTATATATCTGTGGTTTGTTTGCATGTGTAAACTATCAGTCCGTCGTGTTTGCATCAACAGTCGGCTGGTCGTGTTTGTATGTTGCGTCAACAATGGTTGATGAAATTAATACAAGCTGTAGCCGACGAAAACGACAGGCATTTTGGCAATCAGTATTTTTTTCGTATGTTGGAAACAATGTTGTTTCGACTAAGAAGATCAGGTGACTTTTCAGTGCCAGAACTTATCTTTTTTGTCAGCTATGATGCTTGCCTTAATGATTCACGTTTTAAGAGAATAGTTATAAAAAGTAATAAATAAATAAATAAATAAATAAATAAATAAATAAATAGAATAATAAATAAAAATCATTATTATTTTTTATTATTAAAATGTTTGGATAGAGTAAGGTAAGAAATTATTCTAGGACGTACAGCTGCTCAAGCTTTTGCTGCAAAGGTGAAGGTACTTACTTACCCTAATGAGCAAAAGGTACTTTTGTTGTCAGATATTACCCTAATGAACTAATTACTGGAGAAAATGTATTGTTCATAAGTTTTTGTAATGTAATAACTTTAGAGAAGTCATAGATAATGTTTATTTAAACATATTAGAAAATTATAAAGATCTCAACTGATTGTGTGAGAGGGCAATCCTTGCTGCTAAAACTGATACCGTCACTATAAACAACCACATTCAGGACAGAATTGCACGCTCTCTGACCGAATACAATTCGATTGAAACGGTTACATGCTGACGAGGATGCTTAAGAGGATGTAAACAGAGTTCCTTAACTCTCTCAATCCATCTATGAAGTATTTTTAATATAGACAGAAATAATTCAATACTCATAGGAGCCTTTCTTTGATATTCTAAAATGTTAAGGATACAATGTCGAATTTTACTGGGCAAGCCCAATTGGACACAAAATTCCAGTGCGAGCATTGTAAAAAATTCTTTTCGTTTTTCCTAAAAGCCTTTGTTAAGGATTTTTCATGGGTTCTTATGTATATTCAAATTCAAATATTGCAAAATTTCATCAAACAAACAGCTCGAGCAACGCCGGGCATATCAGCTAGTTTATGATAAAGTAATAATGAAATAAATTTGACTTCTCAAAATAAATGGAGAACATGTTCCAACATTTGATAAATTTGGTAAATAATTTAAGAGTGGAAAATGAAAGAAAAAATTTATCGACCCGGAACTATTAAAATATTTACCCATTGTTCGATGATTTTAAGAAAGGAAAGAATCCTGACCTGCGAACTAAATGACTGAAAAAATTTGAAAAAACGCTTTATTTTACAATTGTATTTGGACGATGAATGTTTTTGCAAAAACTTGTTCGACGTGCTTTTGCTACACAAAAGGTGAAGGAAAAAGTTTAAAAATTATGCTTTTGCAGAAATTAAACCCGCATCTCTATGCCTAAAATGCACACAGTTTTCCATTGACCATTAAATAGTAACAAATATTACTTTCTCTGATACACCTCTTCCCATTATATTTTGTCAAATTTCTGAAAACGAAGGACCCACACAGGCATGTGACCGACCTTGTGGGGTTGTATGGACCAATACCTTCAGCACAGAAAGCCATTTGCCTTAATTCAAGTGTTACCAACATGTTGCATTGTTAGTGATCTTTGGGACATTTGGAGATAGGGTTGAGGCATCAGTATTTGCGATAATACAACGTAGAAGTGACGAGACAATGCTCGTATCCATGGTTCCATCAATATCGAGAAATTTCTCATTTCATTTTCTACTTTTAAAACATTAGTAGTTTATGACTTACACATTTTCATCTTCAAGTGGCAGATTTAATTTTCCTGTGCACTCCTTATTCAGAAGTTGCAGATTTCAGATTTGTTTATTTATAGTGAATCAACCAACGCTAGCTTATTTCAAAAAAATATTTAGTAAAACTAATCCGTCCCAAAGCAATACTTGATCAAATAGATCCCAAGAGAATTCAATACTGAAAATTTTATTTTGCTCATTTTAGATTTATCATTGATTCACAAAATATACGAGTGTAATTTGTCGTAATTAAAATAAAAAATTTTTTAATATCATAATCCACTTTTGTGATTAAAAATTAAATACATGTATAAACGCAAAGATTACCTTATTCTTGAAGTTACAAGCAAACTGTGAGTTTTATAAAATTTAGAAGTGCAATGCCACTAAACTATAAAAAATAAAAATTAAAAAGAGAAATTAATTTTTTAAAATTCTTTTATCTTGTATCTACTATTTTTACCCTGTTTCCATTTGACAAGGCTATTGAATAAGAAATGAGCGAAGTTTATCGCTTCCGACGACTGGCGCTCACTTTGCCGAATGAAGACGTCGAGTGACAAATTAAGTAAAATTTAACTTTTCCGCTTAAATTTCCGTGACGGATTTTGGTGGCTCGGGTCATTCAGCCGGAAGCCCCCAACAAGTCGGGCCTGTCCATAAATTCCTCTTGGCAAATGCGGTTCCCACGAGTGAAAAGCATGGCATGCCCTTCGACCTCAGACCCATTCCGAGGTTGGTTGGAGGTCTCAGGTTCGCCACGCCTCGTCCGTCTCTCGATGGCACCTTAAAGGACCCGATGGCCCTAAATCAGCGCCATTTTGAGTTGGGGGGGTCAGCTGCCCAATCCATCACGGAAGAGCCGCCGCTGACAGGGCCGAACCATGGCCGGCCTCCTCGCAGCGGGACGCCGCCCACCGGACCACCACCGACGCGGCCACCGGGCGAGCGCACACGATTTAGTAGGGACACCGTAGGGGACCTCCCTCCTTAAAAAAAAAAGACCCACCTTCCTCCTCGACACTCACAAAACTCTGAGAAATAGCTCGTAAGGACAGACGAATTTGTCAGGAAGAAGAGATACTGTGTAGCCGGGGCCCTTTTTGCCTCCTTTTTCATTCTCCCGTACACGACTCTAATGAAACGCCCTCCCAGCGTAAAGAATGAACTCTGGCGACATCAGGGGAAAGGGATACAGATATTAATCTCCCTTTATAAAAACATATTGCCTGTAAGGTTTTCTTGGTTAATAAATAAAAGGAGGGCTGCACGGTGAAGTTTCTGCCTGCAAAAAGGAAAGCGGTCTATACCGCAGATTTACAGATGGCGCGTACTAACGAAGATTTGTTTGCTTGCCAGCGCGTATGAACCTACTTATATAGTTTATTTCAAGTATTAAATTCATCTGTTTCTTTCGCTGTAGGAAATCGAGGATAGACGACAGTTTCCTACTCGTATATCGTTTATACGCACTGTATATTGTAAATTAAACCCATTGTTAACCTTTGAAAACACATTGTTTGTATAAGCTGGGTTCCTTCACGGTCTTCTAGAAACAACCAGACCTGAACATGAAAAAGATAAAACACTGATGGTGTTATTACAGAAGTTAGTTCAACATCACAATCTTAGTGCTTCAAAAATACACATATTGATGTCATGTTCAGGAGTTTCTAGGAGGCCGTGGTTCCTTGCTCCTTACGTGTTTAAAGAAGGCATTTTTGCTTTTGGAACCCTTCTTGGTGGTTTATCTAGAATCTGGTCGTGACGAAACATAACAATACGATCTGAAAGAATTTAATTATAGCTTTAACATTGCTCACTTTAGTATAGTCTCGGACAAAACTTGAACAGACTACTTTTTTGTCCGATTTATTACTCTCAATTTGTTAAGTTCAAAACTATAGTCATTTGAATTCGGATGAATCATTTTGAGTAAACCTTTACATAGAACTGCCTTGCATTAAATGTTCGGACAATATTTCATAGTTCGTGAAACAGACGCCACTGTATTTGCATGCAAAACACACATCAAGTGCCACGGAAATGAACACAGGAATTTGAGCAGAAAACTGATTAAGCGAGTGGAATGCAAAATGCAAAGTTTTCTCAAATTTGAGCAGAATCGAAGACTTCCAACGTGGAATGAGAGGAGAAGCAATTATGAGCAAATATACGTACTTAAACGGAAAAGTAAATGAGGTTCAATTGAGAGCAAATGGCCTCATAAACAAGGAAAGTTCAGATCGGGTTTTGTTACTGTATTAAATTACACTGATCTCTTATTTGTGGAAGTGCTGGAAGGAATTTTATGGGCTATATTAATATATTCGCAAGCCTTTAACCATCTATTCACTTAGTGTCATGAGCTCTAAGTGAAAAGAGTTCTATGAACAGAGGAGTCGAAGTTTGCATCCAAACTATTTTGATGACCTTTGCCGTGTGTTATGTATGCCTGGGGAACAAAGCTTTCCAATGAAGCCATTAGCGATAAAACAGTGGGGTTGCTTTTCATGTTTGACTTGGGACTATTAATCATTTTCGACGAAACCACGAGTGATGTGCAAGTTAGCCGCATAATTTATATTCAAACCATCAATACATGGATGATCTGAACAGCAATGTAATTTCAATGTTAGAGCAGTATTCCGAGGAAGGTAGGTCCATATTTGCATTGCTGCCTACTTCGATTCATGACACGATAATTCGAAGACAAGGTATGGAGGTGGCTGGATTAGCTAAGTTCTGATGTGAAGTTGATCTTCGATGAAGATGAAATCGTCCATAGAATAAGTGTTTTCGTTAAAAGACGAATAGTAAATGAACATGAAAGTGAACACCGTTAAAAAATACAAAAGTTTCAAGGCAAGATATTAAAACAGCACTGCTTGTGTCTGAATTCAGCGATCCAGATATAACGGTAGGCCAGTGTATGATAAGCGGATCAGATTCTGAAAAAAAAAAGATTTTCCTTCTCAAAGGAAGCCGTTTTCCATTGCCTTGACTGCTGCACTTGTGTTTATTTGAGGGATGGATATTAGAATGATGACATTTATATCCAGGGAAAATTATGGAATGTGCTGTTCAACAGCTTTTTTCGAGGATGCGGTTGTGGAGGTCATACGCAGAGGGCAACACAAATCTTGGTCTTTAGCATGTTTATATAGTTGGGCGTTGATCCTTCCTTAGAGCGTTATTTAATTTACAATTTATAATTTTATAATTTACAATTTTATAATTTATAAAATAACAACTCCAGAGCGAGTTAGTTTGTTGAGTTCTATTTCTTTAAGCACATAGTCGATTAAAGCAAGCTGAGATTCTTTCTTACGAAGAGGTTTTCAAGAATTTTACAAGTGCAAAAATAAAAAAGAAATCTAATAAAAGTAGACCTGCATCAATAAACGAGTTTAGGTAAGAAACAGAAAATTCTTTGAAGAAGTATAAAAAAACATTGCTTTAGAATAGTCTTATGTATAAGAATTTAAATTAAATCGGTTCTTTGCATAAAAATTATGAATGCCATGCCGGAAATTTCTTTCTAAGACTTTTGAATATGTATAATTTGTTTGTTTTTTTTTAATCCTTTCCAAACAACTTTTTGGAAATATTATGGACGAGTTTTCTATTTCGTATGCCATTTGGCGAATATCGAAAGACGTTTAAATGAGATCATTCAACGTGACATTTCAGAAAGAAAAGAGAGAAAATCCACAAGGGGTAGGTGAAGTATGTCTCCCCCATCTCTTTTGAAACCATTTAATATTTTTTTTTTCTAGAATGACTTCACAAGCGAGGAATTTTTGGAAGAGATTTATTTCGGCCGAGGTTAAAGGTAGCCATGGTGAATGGTGAAATCCAACCGCATCGAGTTCTAAAAGGAAAGAGAAAAAAATATTGAAAGAAGGGAATGCTGAAATGCTTTAAAAGGGGGAAAAAGGGTGGAACAGTCGAAGAGAAATGAGAATTTTTTTTTGTTTTTATCTTTTGGCATTGTGTTGAATTATTGTCAAAAAACTCAATTTCCATAATGACTTTCAAACGTTAAGGGAAACGACCAAGAAGTTCAACAGGAATAGAAATTTGAAATGATCCCTTTAAGGTACGAACAGAGACTTGTATTTATTAAACAATCATGTAAATAAAATAAAAAAATTAATTAAATAAAACATAGGAATTGTCCAATGCGATAGCTGTTTCAGTATTCTACCCTTGTCAAGCATAAATATAAAAGGTTTGGTTGGTTGGTTGGTTTGTTTGATATTAACGTCTTTTTCAACTAAATATAAAAGGAAGTAACCCGATAAAGGTTTTGGTAAAAATGGAATTTTCGTTGGATTTTAATTGAAAACGATATATAGACATTAACAAGGTGGTCAAATTGATGATAAAAAAACAAAAAATTCCAAGGAGGAGCTTTAGCAGTGAAGCAGAAATGCATTTATACATTTATTAAAAAGAAATTAATCCCCCCCCCTCACCCCCAGTAGGGTAAGGCAAATAGCAGATCCTGCAGTCATCTATTTTTTACCCCTTTATCTGCACTTTTTACCTCTTCCCAAGTTTTTTAATCAAAAAATTAATTTTCTCGAACGTAATATGTAGAAAATGTAAAAAAGCTCGTATTTTCTTTCCTTTCTCATTATTTCCGAACGTATGATATGATATATCACATGCTACATGTTACCATAGTTCTAAAGACCAAGTGACTGACACCCCCGCAAATCCGACCCCAATGGAACAACTGGGCCTAAACTTCATAGTAATGTAGATCTTGCCTAGAGGAATCTGGATACTGAATTTAACGCCTTTACTTACCTATATAGCACATAGATATGTTGTCCTCTCTGAATCCCAGTCCCGTAATTCCGACCCCAGTGTACCAATCAAAACCAAACTAAATAGTGCAGATGGACATGCCCATAGTAAGCTACATTCCGAATTTCAACCTTCTACCTCAAAAACTGTAGACATTATGAAGAATTGACATTAAAAAACCAATAAGTTGCTCCATTCTTCCGCTACTTAATAATATAGATTATGAGCACTTGAGCGTCGACAAAGCGATTTCACGTGCGCGCGCCGATATCAGTAATGCTTAAAAGATGAACAGAAAGTAACAATGTATTCCTTCTTGACAAATCGATTGTTATATGACATGCCATTATCTTGGTATTCTTTACACTCACTGTTTTAGCACGTGAATTCGACTTGAAGGGGTCCACGAAAAATTCTGAAAAGTTGAAACGGCCGAGCTAAGACTTTGATGGTCATATTTCTGAAAACAGAATTTGAAAAAGTTAATCTGTTTTCAGGTTATCGTGCAAACGGCGGACGGCCGGACGGACGGATAAACGTTACAGACCAAGGGCGCATTCTTATAAGTAGCTTTTATGCTAAAGCTCCTAAAAAGGTAACCCTGGACACTTTCATTATAGGTCTATTAATAATATAGCCTACGAATATTAAGTGTTAAAATTATATTAAAATTTTTAAATTTAGAAAAAGATCTACATGTACAGATGGGGCAGGTGTTAAAAGTAAATGGCAAAAATAAGGAAAATAGC
>JAHWFO010050227.1:0-18241 GCA_023313115.1 Rhysida immarginata
CAGATATGGTTCCATGACAGCTCTGTATTACATCGATAGATGCTGCATCACAAGTGTGTCCTTCTGCATTAGTTGTGGGCGAAATGTTTCTTTCCGTGGATGATAATGCTTGTCCACATAACGCAAGAGACGTGACAAGCTTTTTTTTGAGGACCATGAGATCTTAGTTCTGGTCAGCTCGTAACCCAGAATTAAATCTTCTTAAACATGTTTAAAACATGCTGGGTAGACGCAAAGACATCGTTCCAATTCTCCTAACACATCTAGGAATTAGAAAATAACATCCTTGAAGAGTGGACAAACGTCCATGCATAGGCTTGTCCAGAGTATATCTGAACAGTGCCAAGGGGCCCAAGTTTTACTAACTGCAAAAATACAGTAGCAACTCCAGTGAAATGGCGACTAAAATACCCAAGTGGAAAGGGAAGAGAAAATTCCTCTGTCTTGACTCGAACCAGGGACCGTGCCTTTCGATGGCAATGCGCTTACCAAATGAGATATCATCAAACATATTGTTCACATGGACTTCCTTGAAGCCAAAACTTGGTGTATTCTTGTTCATTTCAACTTGTGGCCCCATTAATTCTTTTCAGGAGTGTATTATAAATATTATCAGTAGATATATTTGACCCTAACCCTCAAGAACTCCACCCTTCTGATGACTGTCTCGTCTTCCTCCTGGAAGTAAAGGCCTCTTACACACAGCGTACTAGCTGCCGGCAACTGTAGCTTGAAAACCAGGAAAATAGGTAACCGAAAACGGCAGCCCGAATGGGTAAACTAACAGCCGCCATGGTCCGTATCGCTCTGGTTCGTTTTCTCGTAAATCTTTAGATTAGGATTAGTTCCTTATCTAGAGCTTATTTTCGCTTACGCATTGATGTTCAGCATTGCGTTGGCTACATCTCAAGATGAACGTAGAGAATGCAGTTGGAGATTCAATAGATTAAAATCCCTGTAATCGAATACACGTATTTATACAGGGTAAAATTCCAAAAAGAGTTTAGAAACTTAAAAACAAAAGATGTTCGGGTCTTAAAGTCAGGTTTATCTATAGGGAAATGCTCGTCTAACCTTACATTGTGTATCACATACAAAAGAAAACGTACGAAAAGGCGCCTATTTAATAATTGCCACAGTTGGAGGTTCAATAAAATTTTAAAAAATCACTAAATACCATTTCGAATATTCCTTCCCCTTTGCTCAAAAATGGATTTTACGAGTTTTTAATTTTTATTTTCATTTTCAATAGACTACATTTCTGTGACGCGCTAATACTTTATAACTGGAATATTTTCTGTCTGTCAAGTTTCAAATGTTATTTCTCAGCGCTTATACAAGGGACGCAGGAAATAATTTTACTCAATCAGGCAAGGATAATTGCCTATAGATTGACCTGACTTTTATGACTGTAGCACCTTTTTGTCCTAAAGTTGTTCTACTATTCGTGAATTTTTTCTATTCTACCTGCATAATTTTGTAATATTTTGTAAAACATTTTGCGACTCCCCGCAGCTGTCCTTGCGATCGGCGTAGTTTCGCAACCCATTCTTTAAGGAGCTCTGCAATAGATTATATCCTAAAAGCGTATTTCGTTTACTCAGCTGAATAATCCAACATTGTTGTCCAAATCTACATTTGCTTAGTTTTGTGATTGACAAAGGATCATCTCGAGGGACAAAATAAACCTGTGCATTGTTGAAAGTGCACAGAGATCGATATTTCGAGCACGGTCTATAGACATTCATGGTCACCGAGCTCCATTGTTAAAATGAAGCTAAAGTTTCTAGCTCCCGGTAGGGCGGGAACTCTATTGAAAAATGGCGCGGCATGCACAATCTGCCCAACTGCGCCTGCAGCGCCACCCTATCGGCAACAGGAACTTTACTTTCGTATTCAGTTTCAATGAAAATCTCTATCGCAGGTTGCGGTCGGGAATAGTGCGATCTATGCGGCACCTGGCGCGATCTGTTTTCCTTAGCTTCTCGAAACAATGGAAAATGGCCGAAGCTCGATAACCATGAATATCTATAGACCGAAATTTCGTTTCCTAACCAATAAAGAGACACTCTCTCCAGTGAAAGTTAAATGGTTGGTCCTGTTAAATTTTTGATTTTAATTGTTAGACAATGCAAAGTAAAACTACTAGTGACTAACAATTGTAATTGAAAATTAAATTAGACACGCGTAGTGTGTTTTCTTGGACAGTTAATGCGCAAAATTCATCAGAATAATCCACTTGGTAAAATTTATATATATTCAGAAAATTTATTAAAAATCAAGTAAAAAAGTTGTTTAATTTTCGACAGAATAAAAAAACCTTCTTAGAAATTAACAATGCTTCTGAATTGGAATGTTCAATCCAAAATGATGCATTATTGCCACTAGGGTCGCTAAAGTTATTACAGCCGGATGCTTTTCTCGTTTTACACAGATTACCCGGTAATTTATAATAATTATCTGACCACACGAAATATTAAAAAATTCACTTTATTATAAAAAATCCATTGTATAAAAATATTTACTTTTGAGTGTTCCATTGAACTACAGTTAATTTTCCTCTGTTTTTTTTTAAATGTACATTAAATTAAACACAGATCATGTAGATTACTAAATGTCTCCGATAAGAAGCGAACTGAATGAGCAAAAGTCAAATATCTATTTTGTTTCTATCTAATAAACACTACTTCACCTAGGTATTTGCTTAAACAATCTAGAATTTTTGGAGACTGGCCTGGTTGAAGAAATAGAATTTTAACTCCGCCATGGGCTATGTGGCTATGCAAACAGCCCAAATAAACGTGTACAATGTTAGTTGAAATCAATAAACGAAGTACAGTACTGTACATAGGTTTAATTGTCTTTATGAAGTTGATAACTCGGTAAGATTAACTGCGAAGTGTTTTCAAGTACGAGTTTCGTCATTTTGTTTCAGTTTTTAATTAAAATTTGAAGAGGCATTGATCTGCATTTAGTCGGAAAAGTTTTTGGTAATATTGCAATAGGACTGATTGTTTGATTATTTCTCTCCTGATAATTAAGAGCAGTGTCCTCGTTCTCTATTTACACGTGTTTCATGTTTTGAGCTTATGAGACAGAATGCTTTCCTCAGGTTCATAAAGGCATAAACTGAGATACTTGGGAGCCGTTCTCCCAATCTTATTTGTCCACTTTTTTGAAAACTTTCCACTTTCTCAAGCCAACAAAGAGAAGCAAGGCATGAGCAGTAGTGAAAGTAAAAAGTTAGTTTCAGCTCATAATTTCAGTACTTTTATTTTACAATAATTAATTAATTTAGACTGAACTGCCATCACTACCAGCTGATTACGTTATGTATTCAGTTATGTTCTATAATTGATAGTTTTTAGAAATTGTAAGCAAGTATTTGCGTAAAAATATAAAAGAATAATTACCTACAGCTGTGGCTGAGATGATAACTAAACGAAGAGAGAATAACAAATCGCTTTTCCACAAAAACTTTAATCCGCATGTATGTACATTTCCGTCGCATGCTGAAAGATGGCCGCAGAGTCACCGAAGTGGACATGCATGCGGATTAAAGTTTTTGTGGAAAAGCGGTTTGTTATTCTTTCTTCGTTTAGTTAAGGTATTTGCATTTTCACTATATTAAAAATTATAACCATCTCATGTCATTTCTTCATCTCGCTTATTCATTTTCACAGTCAGTGTATGATGTGTTCAGTGATCTTTTGTTTCAATAAATACGTTCCAATTCGTGCCACAAGTTCTCATTGAGATGAAGTGCGGACCAGCCCATCCTGGAGACTTAATTTTCCATATACAATTGTAGTGCAGTCCTGAAAATATGACGGGAGGCAACAAAACAGGGAATACTGAATTGTCCAGAATGACTCTGTACACCTCGCAATTCATGTTTCCATGCACTACGACCAACGAACCCAAGCCGAACCAGCTGAAACAACGTCATAACATTAGGCCAAAATCGCCACGCTTCACAGCGGGCACTGTACAATCCGATAGCATACGTGCTTCAGGCAACCGCCAAACCCACGCAACTGCATCCGCCCTTCAAAGCGTAAATCGTGATTCGCCACTCCATAACATTCGCCTCCACTGCTCCTGGCACTTAATGATACAGAATGGCAGAGATCTCCCCAAGTGGATTCCTGGTGAGATATCTAAGAGTTCCATGATGGTTAGGATTGCTGTGAGTATCAGAAAATAAATAGTTCCAGAAATAGCAAAATGGTTGAGTTTTATTTGAGGCAACTCGTTTCTAAAGAACTTCATCATGGGGAGAAAAGAGATCAAAAAACACCAATTTGGGACCGTTTATTCCAAAAGGACCAACCTCTTACTAACTGCAAAAAATACAGTAGTAACTGTAGTGAAATTGCAAGAAAAGTAAACAAAGTATTTTTGTACAATTCAATTTTGATGTTTTTATTTGACTATACTTCACGTTTCATGCTGTTACTTAAAGAAAACGTTTATCCGATTACTGATTGTTCATTGTTTTTGTTAATAAAATTCCAATCTCTTCATTCGCAAATTTACTTTTGTAACAACCTGATATTTTCTAAAAGGGCTTTTCATGGCGACCAATCTCCGGAACCACTGAACCGATTGCAATGAAATTTTACCACGTAGGCGCTCACTAAGAAACGGTTTTTCAAAATTCCATTCCTAAGGGAGGTAACGGGGTGAAGAGGGGGGGGGGGGTTAATTACAGTATTTGGTTATAAAGGCATGTAATGAATAACGTAAAATCTGCATTTGCGATATAGATTTATACTTTGTCTCGATTGTCTGATTTTCTTAAGTCCGGTTGAGAAAGGGGGGGGGGGGGGGTGGAAGTAAAAATAATACAGTATATAAAGAAGCTGGTTGACTGACTCATCAACGCACAGCAAAATCTACTGAAGCCTCCAACTCGAAACTCGGTGAGGTCATAGGACGGATAGCATAGGAGCGTGTTAAAACGGGGTTTTTCGAAATTCGCTATCCGTCCTATGACCCCACCCAGGGGGACAGAAAGGAACTGCACGTTCGGTCGCTTGGCTCCGCCCTCAATAAATGCAGATCTTCGAAATTTTGTAGGATGGTTTCTACCTACCGTTCCAAAAAATTGGTTTCCCCGTTTTCCGATATTCGAATTTTAAGGGTGCGAAAACTGATAAAAATCGATTTTCGGGGGCGTTTCACAAAATTTTCTGATATTTTGATGCAACTTCGCGGGGAATAAAGAGACAGCAACGAAATTCGGAGAGAAGTTCTCGGGGATATTTCAGCTTTGTGAGGGGCGCCAGGAGAGTCCAAAGATTGGCCCCCCGTTTTGTATTTTTGCCGTCTAACTCTAATGCGGGAATGCAGAGAGCTTCAAAATTGAGCACGAGGATGTAAAAGATCTATATAAAAAGGGAGTATTCGATTAATTTTGAAAAACGATTATTAGGAGGGCAGAAATCCAAAAAAATCTCAGAATAGGCCTAATTTTGACGTTCGCGTCCGGTCAAAGTACCACTTAGATATTTGAACCAAGATTAGTTTGCATAATTTGCGAAAGACTAATTTCTGTTTTTTCAATATTTTACCCCTTTGCCCCCTTATGCCCCTCCGTAAAAATATGCGATTTCTCGCATTTTTCCAGTATTTCGCTAGTAAAAATAAGTCTAAGATAATGAAATTTGGTACGGTGATGGCAATTGACTATATCAAATATCTGTTTGGTTCATTTTTTAATTATCTGGATCCATTTGGTCATTTTCCATTGGTCATAAAATATGGATTTTGTTATTTGATTTAAAATTTATTTAAAGTACCCAGGACTGTTTTTCGATTTATTATGAAGTAGCTGATATACACGGCGTTGCTTGGACTCTTTTTTGATGAAAATTTGCAATTTCTGAATGTGAATAAAGAGAAAAAGGGAACATTATTCTCCACCTTTTCTCTCCGGCCCTGAGTCAAACTCACTCAGCTAAAGCAACACTACCTAAAGATATATCTTTAGGTGGTGTAGGCTAAAGGGCCGGTGATTGGAGAGGCATGAAACAGACTACAATAACAACATTTTTAAATAGTTTGTCTGTCTGTTTGAACACGCTAATCTCCAAAACAACTTGACGATTAATCATGGGGTTTTCACAGGTAAGTTGAGCGTAGCTTGCGTCCACATATAGGCTTACGAAAGAAAGATATCTTAATTTAAAGTTTTTGGAGTATGCTCAGCTTAGTTCAGTTGTAGAAAAGTCAAAAGATGGCGCTTCATTTAAAGGCGCTCATATATAACAATAGCGAAGCATTGCCGGGTCTGCTATTATTGTGTAAGGTAATTGTATGTACATGATGTTTCGAAAGCAATGGTGTAAATATAAATTCCTGACCGAACCACACCTATGTCTATCAGAGAATGATTGTTTCATATAACATATGAAAATACACGTTAAGTATATAAAATTTACCTGTGAATTACGCCCCTTTAGTGAGAGGGCATATGTCAGGACTATGTACAACTTGTCTAGAAGCGTCCCAAAATATACTCAGATGCCACTTTATTAGGTACACCTCACAAAATATGCAAATTGAATGACGGCCTGATTTGTATGTCACATGATAACGGTATAATATCTTGAAGCAACTTTTATACTGTTAGTTAAGCATGAAACTAGAGCAAACATTGGGACAACCAGTGATCTGAGTGATTTCCAGCCTGGAATGGTGTAGGGGCAAGACGGGCTGAAGTGAGAATTTCACAAACGGCGACCCTCCTAAACTTTTCACGTATTAAAGTTTCAAGGGTTTATCGACATTGGGACAAGAAACACTTAACATGTGGAAAAGTCATGTTGATGAAAGAGACCAGAGAAGAATGTCAAAAAGAGAAAGGCAACAATCGCACGAATTAATGCTCTATACAACTCAGATAGCCAGAAAACGATATCAGAACAGACAAATAGTCGCACCTTGGCTCGAATGGGTTAACAAAGCCGAAGACCATTTCGCGTACCAATGCTGTCACAGAAGATCAAGAAAGCGCTTCGCATCATGGACCATTGAGGATTGGAAAAAGGTTGCTCGGTCAGACGACTCTGGATTCCGGCTGCATCTTGTTGACGGAAGGTTTAGAATATGTCGAAAACAACATGAAGTCATGGACCCCTCATGTTCGGTAGGACTTGCAATGTGTGGAGGCGGAGTAATTGTATGCAGAATGTTTTCTTGGCATGAATTGGACCCTGTAATATCTGTAGATGGTTGTTTGAGCGCTAAAGTATACATAACATTGTTGCAGATCATATTCACCCATCCATGCTCGCAGTATATTCGTACGTAGATGGTTCCCTCCACCAAGATAATGCACCAGCTCTCATGGCCAGAATCACTAAGGATTAGTTCCAGGAAAATGACAGAGTTCTACTTGATGCAGTGGCCGGCTCAGTCCTCAGATCTTAACCCAATTGTACATTGGTATGAAAAGACCGCTCGCTCCTTGCCTACACTTGCAACGAATTGCCGGGAATTTCGCGAAGTTCTCATGTCTGCATAAGCCAACATTCCTGTTGAACGTTTTCAGCATCTCGTTGAATCCATGCCCAAAAGAATACGGGAGGTTTTCAGGGCCAATGGTGGTTCAACGCACTACTAGAAAGTAGAGCCTACGATTTTTGACGGGTACCTGTGACTTAAGGATCCGTGTTCTTAATATACGTGTAAATATGAATGACGGTACCCGTGTATCCATATAGACGGGTACCGTCATCCGTGTATTTTTATACCCGTGTCCGTTAAGACATTCAAGCTAAAAGCACGTTGCAAACGATATGTTTGTTTTCTGAAAAACAGGAGTCTAATAAAACTATAAACTTTTATATAAAAAAGTATTTATTTTTTAAACAGTTATCCTGTAAATTATTTTTTGTTTTAAGTTAACTTTGTACATTAAAACACTGTTTTTTTGAGCAAATTTGATATGATGATTTTCCATTTTTTTACTATTGATTGAACTGTAGGAATTTTCATGTAGGTTCATTTACTTATCGCAGTCAATCCTAGACCTTTTTTATGAAACTCAATAAATTCTTCCCTCTTTTGAATGCTATAATGGCATTCTGTTAAATAATTTTTAAATGAAACCATGCGGTTTTAATATGAGATGTATTCTGTTGTTTCTATAAGGGTCGTACAAATGAAAACGAAAATTATTTATTTTATCCAAAGTGTACAGAAGGAATTTAAAAATACTCTCCAAATGCGTTAAGGCGTGTAAAAAGGCGTGTAATTCCTTTATGGAAGAAGTCTTTCGGTTGCGTGTGGAACCATTCCAAAACCTCTTCCTTCACTTCATCGTTGACTGAAACCTGCGGCCTTTCAGATGTTTCTTGAGATCCCCAAACACGTGAAAGTCACATGGGGATAAGTCAGGGTTGTAAGGTGGACGCTGCATTGCTTCCCAGTTGAACTTTTCGATGAGGTCTGCCGTTGCTTTCGAGGTGTGAGGATGCGCGTTGTCGTGGAGAAGAAGCACTCCTTCTGTAAGAAGTCCAGGACGCTTGCATATTATGGCCGCGCGCAGTGCCTTCAATGTTTCCCCATATCGTGCTGGTTTAATTGTGGTGCCTGTTTCTAGAAAGTCCAGTAAAATCGGGCCTTTGGGATCAAAAAACACGGTCAACATCACCTTACCCGTGCTGTTTGCGATTGCTTTTGATTTTTTCGCGATTTGACTTTGATTTGTTGTGATTGCTTGCTTGACTATCGTTCTTTCTCACGTGAGGCAACACTTGCAACCTATTGTTAAATTTGCACATGAGGTTTCGCAGTTGTTGAAAACAAAAACTTACGATCCTACACGTCGTCTTTTTTTCCCACACAAATTTTCGTTTTTATTTGTACGACCCTTATACTTACTGAGCAGTGATAAAATTTTGTGAACTGGCATTCAATTTCTTCAGTGTGTGATATATAATCAGCAATTGGTTAGTATTAAACACCCCACTGAGCTTAAGTAGTTTATTCCTCTTGCAGATATAAATTTACAAAATTCTACATGAGATAACGGTAGAATTTTATGTATATTTGTAAATGAAATGAACCAAATTATTTTATAACTTATGATTTTAGAAAATAAGACATATTACTGTGATCATTCGATTGTTATAAATAGCAATTGTACATAGCGTAAGGGTGTTGTTTTTCTTTCTAATATTTGATTCTTGGAACTGAAATACACGGGTACCCGTGATTCTGTAAATACACGGGTGAATACACGGACGTATTAAATACACGTGTACCCGTGTATTGTGGTACACGTGAAATAGGGAGCTCTACTAGAAAGGTGTACCTAATGAAGTTGCAGTTCAGTGTATTCTGTGATGAGGACTTCACTGCTTCAGAGGTGAGTTGTTCAGTGAAAAGAAAATGAAAAGTTGTAGGTACAGTGTTTCTGGCCACACTCCTGCAACAAAAATTAGCCGATCCGAAATAACGCATCTGAGAAGCAGTGGAGTCGATATCACAGAAAAAGCTAGGATGCATCTGGAAAGAACTGAAAATACTTTCTTTTAATTCGTGAAACAACTGAATTTTTGGGCTAAGAATATAATTTGACATTATAGTCCACTGGTAAAAGATTATAAATATAATAACAGATGAGAGATAAAGGTTCATAAGCCCTAACCCTTAAGACCTCCCGCCATCTGATAGCTGTCCCACAACCATGGAGAAACATGTTACTAGGTGGTTTGAGCTGTCCCATCTTCCTTTTGTCGCCCTCTCCTTTCTATCAAATTTGACCCTATTCAAAATATTAAATTCTGGAGCCCTCGGGTGTCGCAACCCACTCTTTAAAATTTCTGCAAAAATTAATCAAACCCCTTGAGTTGCAATGTTCAATCTAAAATTATGAGTTATTGCCGCTTAAGTTATTGTTTTTCGGAGTCTATCCTGTAAATTCTAATAATTAGTTGTTCGCCCCGAACTGAGATCTCGCAATTTTCCATTTTTATCCATTATTACAAACTTAAAGTACCTACACACTTCCTTAAATTACATACAAAACGGCATTAAGGAATAAAAAGCCTTATTGCAGTGACTTTTTACTGCTGTGTGTGGTGGGCGGGATACGGTAGCCAAAACGGGCCTCATTGCGGTGACAGTGGTGGCAGGTAAGTATTAGGTAGGCACTTTTAATGGGGTCTTAATGGAAATTATTTATTATTATGTCTTTTGTGTTTCTTTGGAATTTAATAATTTTTTTTTTTTTTTAGGAATTTTATGCTTAGTATTTTTTTGTTTAAGAATTTATTATTTCTCTTGCATTGCGCTTTTGGCGTCTCCCGTAAAACTGTTCAGTAGTAATTCGCTAACATATTTTGATTCACTTTGCCGCTGTATCGCGTTTCAATTTGAGCTATATCCTGGTGGAACCTTTCTCCATGTTATACCATGCTTTCAGAACTAATGTTTTAAAAACCAATGTACCATTTTCACTTTAACAGCAACCATTCCCCCCCTTCCCATTCATAAAATGGTATGTGATACCGCAACTTAATTGCCATATTTGGAATTAGTAGTGTGAAGTCTGTAAGAATAAACCATTATTTTTACAGAGAGGATTTTGATGCCGACCAGTGTTATTGTTACTTATCTGAACAGGTTTATTTAAAATACGAGGGTTGTTCCGAAAGTAAGTTCCGTCATTGTTTTTCACGCGGAAACTTTATTGCCAAAAAATACAGCATGGCATCAGGAATTATACACATTGCACTATTTTTCGACATAGTCGCCACCGACATTTAGACATTTGTCTTAGCGTGCAACCAGTTTGAAGAAAGAGTAGCAGCAGGCAGGCGTGCCCGAGGCTATGTGATCTTGTGTGAGTGTGGTTTTGCGTTGTCGTTCACGAGCACAACACCTTCACTCAACAGCCCTGGTCTCTTTCGTCAAATGGCGGATCTGAGCTTGGTGAGGGTGTCGCAGTAGCGTGCCGCATTGTTGGTCATTGGTGGAGGAAATCAATGAAAATCACACCTTTCGCCTCCCCGAACACTGTTGCCACAATCTTTCCTGCAGAGGGTGACACTTTGATTTTTTCCCTCACTGGTGAATTGGGATGCGACCACGTTGTCAGTACACGTCTGTCTGCCATCGTGATTTGTGCTCGAATAGCCTCGGGCACGCCTGTCTGCTACTACTCTTTCTTCAAACTGATTGCATGCTATGACAAATGTCTCAATGTCGGTGGCGACTATGTTGAAAAATAGTGCAAGGTATATAGTTCATGATGCCATGCTGTATTTTTTTTGGCAATAAAGTTTCCGTTTTTAAAAAAATAACGAAACTTGCTTTCGGAACAACCCTCGTATTACTTACATAAAAAAAATACTTCAAGTACGCAAATGGTCCGGCCTGTGATGCATGTAAGACAAGATGGCGACCTCTTAGTTTAGGGCGTCAGAAGGAGTAGCTGAAGGTCCTGGTTCGTGTCTAAGCTGTAGAATTTTCTTTCCTATTTTCATGAATAATTTTTTATGAATACTTTTTCTCATTAGCTTTGTTGAAGTGTTAAATTTCTTAACTTTTTTTTCAATATTGTTTAAAATGTTGGCATAATATTGGCAAGCATACAGGAAAAAAATGTTGGCAACGTAAAGGTTAACACGTAGAAAAAGTGTTGGGCATCGTCCAGATGATAGCAAACTGTTGGCCCAGTTGTTGCAGCCAACGTTGGCGCCCAATGTATTGCAAACTTAAGCCCAACATATGTGCTCATTGGGGAGTATAGCTATCAAATTTCATCCGTCTAACTCGTTGCGTTTTTGAATAATTGTAATCGCACACATACGGACACACATTCCAAAAAACGGAGAATCGGACTTGCAGAGGTCTAAAATGTCGAGATTAATCAAAATCTCAAGGTCGAATTCTTAACGATTAAGGTTGGTTCATAGTCTGACAACGCCATTTTGCTTTGGCCGTCTGCCTTTCCGTCAAGTTCAAAACGTTGCCGTTAGCGCTCTGGTCCCAGCGCTATAGCAGTTATAGTCACAGCGGTAAAACGGTCAACTATATACTTCAGAAACTTGCATCGAAGAAATAAGCATCGTTCCAATAGATCTATATACAGGATCGGGACATTGTCGACATGAAGTGGTGTACCTGGTCTGCGACGATCGTCAGGTAACGAACAGCATTCAGTGTACCCTCCAGCGGTATCAGTGGACTCAGACCATACCACTAAAACATCCCCCAAACAGTCACACCTCCCCCACCAGCCTGTCGTCTGCCAACGATGGTGTCGGGATGCCAGTTCTCAGATGCTTCCCGGCGAATTCCCCATCGTCCGTCCACTCTGTTGACCAGAAACCGCGATTCGTCAGAGAAAGCAACCCTTTTCCACTCGGCCGAGGTCCAATGGCGATAGTCCATTGCGAATTGGAGGTGTTTTCGGCGATGCACAGACGTCGACATGGGTGCTGTTACCATACGCCTGCTCCGGAGCCCCAACCGCAAGAGGGATCGTTGCACTGTCTTGGTGCTGACACGCCTAGGGGCCCCACTGTTCATTTGCTGTGTCAGTTGCTCAACAGTGACACGCCGATTGGTCGGCCAGGCGTGGTAACCGACGCTCGCCTCTAGGATCGATGGCCCGTGGAGCACCACAGTTACCTCTTCGGTTGCTCGAAACTGTCTGGTTCGTCCAGTCGCGGTACACCTTCAAAACAGCAGCCCTAGATCAGTTCACAAAGGTGGCCGTTTCTGAAATGCTGCCCCCCCCCCCCCCTTGGCCCGATAACGAATGATCATCCCCTTTTGGAGGTCCGACAGGTCACTTGCTCTGCCCATGACGGCGACAATTGTTGTGTTAACGGATGCTACTACACGTCTGCTGTTGTCAGCTTTTAATGATATGCAATGATATTTAGAGGAGAGGTGGTCATATTAATGTGTCCCGACCCTGTATATATACGATCTATTTTTCAAAGAAGAAAATATTTAATCTTTTCTTTTAATATTTGATCTTTATATCTTTTCGTTCTCGTATCATACAAGCAGGGATACTTTTGAATCGCTTCGATTAACTTGCTTTCCTCCATTTTTGTTTTTCAAAGAAGAGAAATGACAAGACATCTTCAAGTTCTGATTGGTGGGCCATTGTGCGTTGGCCGTTGAAATAGAGCACAGTTCTATCCCAGCGCAACAGCGGACGGCGGTTCAACAGCCATCGGCATAACGACAAAGAACAACTATGAATCATCTCAGCAAACCGAACGGTTTTCGTTGGAGTACAGCGCAAACGGTATTGGAAGACTATGAACTAACCTTTACAATAATTTCGCTATACCAAGAAAGTAAGAAAAAAAATTGAAGCCGGTTAAAAAGGCCATTAGCTGTAAAAAAAAGAAACAAAGAAAAAAAATAAACAAAAACGCGGCAGCCAATTAGAATGCGAGGATAAGCAGGAAACAAAACTAAATGAGAATAAAAAATTCTTAAACAACATAATACTAAGCATAAAATTCCTAAAAAAACCCAATAAATTATTCAATTCCAAAGAAACACAAAAACATAATAAAAAAATTCCATTAAGACCCATTAAAAGTGCCTACTTAATACTTACCTGCCACCATTGTCACCGCAATGAGGCCCGTTTTGGCTACCTTATCCCGCCCACCACACACAACCGTAAAAAGTCACTGCAATAAAGCTTTTTATTCCTTAATGCCTTTTTTATGTAATTTAATGAAGTATGTAGGTACTTTAAGTTTGTATTAATGGGTAAAAATGGAAAATTGCGAGATCTCAGTTCGGAGCGAACTACTAGTTATTAGAATTTGCAGGACAGACTCCGAAAAACAATAACTTAAGCGGCAATAACTCATAAATTTAGATTGAACATTGCAAGTCAAGGGGCATGGTTAATTTTTGCAGAAATTTTAAAGAGTGGGTTGCGACACCCGCGGGCTCCAGAATTTAATGTTTTGAGTAGGGTCAAGTTTGATACATGTAATCTTTTATCAGTAGACTATAAAGGCAAATTATATTCTTAGACCAAAAATTCAGTTGTTTCACGAATTAAAAGAAAGTATTTTCTGTTCTTTCCAGATGCATCTTAGCTTTTTCTGCGATATCGACTCCACTGCTTCTCAGATGCGTTATTTCGGATCGGCTAATTTTTGTTGCAGGAGTGGGGCCAGAAACACTGTACTTACAAATTTTCATTTTCTTTTCACTGAACAACGCACCTCTGAAGCAGTGAAGTCCTCATCACCGAATACACTGATATGCAACTACATTAGGTATACCTTTCTAGTATTGCGTTGAACCACCATTGGCCCTCAAAACCTCCCGTATTCTTTTGGGCATGGATTCTACGAGATGCTAAAAACATTGAACAGGAATGTTGGCTTATGCAGACATGAGAACTTCGCGAAATTCCCGGCAATTCGTTGCAAATGTAGGCAAGGAGCGAGCGGTCTTTTCATACCAATGTACAATTGGGTTGAGATCTGAGTACCGGCTCGGCCACTGCATCAAGAATAACTCATTTTCTTGGAACCAATCCTTAGTGATTCTGGCCCTGAGAGCTGGCGCATTATCTTGGTGGAAGGAACCATCTACGTACGAATAGACTGTGAGCATGGATGGGTGAACATGATCTACAACAATGTTATGTAAGCTTTAGCGTTCAAACAACCGTCTACAGATATTACAGGGTCCAATTCATGCCAAGAAAACATTCTGCACACAATTACTCTGCCTCCACACATTGCAAGTCCTACCGAACATGAGGGGTCTATGACTTCATGTTGTTTTCGACATATTCGAAACCTTCCGTCAACATGATGCGCCGGAATCTAGAGTCGTCTGACCAAGAAACCTTTTTCCAATCCTCAATGATCCATGATGCGAAGCGCTTTCTTGATCTTCTGTTACAGCATTGGTACCCGAAATGATCTTCGGTTTTGGTAACAGTATTGGTATCGTTTTCTGGCTATCTGAGTTGTAAAGAGCATTGATTCTTGCGATTGTTGCCTTTCTCTTTTTGACATTCTCCTCTGGCCTCTTTCATCAACAAGACTTTTCCCTCCACAGGAGTCACGATGGCTAATATGTTATTTGTTCCTTGTCCCAATGTCGATAAACCCTTGAAACTTTGATACGTGAAAAGTTTAGGAGGGTCGCCGTTTGTGAAATTCTCACTTCAGCCCGTCTTGCCCCTACTACCATTCCATGCTGGAAATCACTCAGATCACTGGTTGTCCCAATGTTTGCTCTAATTTCATGCTTAACTAACAGTAGAAAAGTTGCTTCAGGATATTATGCCGTTATCATGTGACATGCAAATCAGGCCGTCACTCAATTTCCATATTTTGTGAGGTGTACCTAGTAAAGTGGCATCTGAGAATATTTTGGGACGCTTCTAGACAAGTTGTACATAGTCCTGACATATGCCCTGTCACTAAAGGGGCGTAATTCACAGGTAAAATTTATATACTTAACGCGTATTTTCATATGTTATATGAAACAATCATTCTTTGGTAGACATATGTACGGCACCATTGCTTTCGAAACATCATGTGCATACAATTAACTTATACTGTATAACCACCAGGTAACAAAAACGAACAAAACTATAATGAGTATATCAGGGAACGTGAAGTCACCTAACACCCGTCAAAGTAGCCTCAGAAGTTTTCCGCATTCTTTGCTTGCGAATGGGAAAGGGATGATCAATTTCCGTTAAGATTTCTCGTTTATTTTCAAAGCGTTTACCATTCTCATGGTGCTATTTTCAATACATTATTTATAAAAACTGAAAGTTTACATTTTGGAGATACGAAAATCGCATATAAAGTATGTTTACCTGTAAAGTAATTTTGAGAATGAAGACAATAAAACCTATGTACAGAAGTGTACTACATATAATGATTTCAATTAATTTTGTATTGTTTTTTTGGGCCGTTTTCATAGACACATAGCCCACGGCGGAACTGAAATTATATTTCTTCAACCGCACCAGTCTCCAAAAATTCTAAACTAACAACTCAATATCTACAAGTTACTAGAACACTGCTGATGCATTTTAATACAAAATAGATATATTTGTCTTCTGCTCATTCAGTTCGCTTCTTATCGGAGACATTTAGTAATTTACCTGATCTATGTTTATTTTAATGTACATTTAAAAAAAAGCAGAGGAAAATTAACTGTAGTTCATTGGAACACTCAAAAGTAAATATTTTTATACAGGGTATTTTTTATAATAAAGTGAATTTTTTAATATTTCGTGTGATCAGATAATTATTATAAATTACCGGATACTCTGTTTAAAACGAGAAAAACATCCGTCTGTAATAACTTTAGCGACTCTAGTGGCAATAATGCATCATTTTGGATTGAACATTTCAATTCAGAAGCATTGTTAATTTCTAAGAAGGTTTTTTTATTCTGTCGAAAATTAAACAACTTTTTTACTTGATTTTTAATAAATTTTCTGAATATATATAAATTTTACCAAGTGGATTAATCTGATGAATTTTGCGCATTAACTGTCCAAGAAAACACACTACGCGAGTCTAATTTAATTTTCAATTACAATTGTTAGTCACTAGTAGTTTTACCTTGCAACAATGTCTAACAATTAAAATCAAACATTTAACAGGATCGACCATTTAACTTTCACTGGAGAGAGTGTCTCTCAATTGGTTAGGCAACGAAATCTCGAAATATCGATCTTTGTCAACACCACCTAGGGTGCGTTCACTTATTCACTTGGAGTCACAACGAGTGACTCCCGTGACTCTGAGTCATTCGGATTCCGTTTCTTTATTTACTCCGAGTCATTTGGTCTCCGTTTCTTTCTTCGCTCGGAGTTAACTCCCTTGACCTCCAACATCAGGGTACGCTTGGAGTCTTTCGGAGTTTGTTTCTATATTCGCTTGGAGTGCGACTCGGGTTAACTCCCTTAACTCCTGCTTTCAAGCTGGAGTCAAAAAATTTAATGAGAAAGACGACGCAACAATGAAGAGTGCCAACAAAGTTGTGACTTCAACGATGATTAATTTTGTTACAATGAGATATCGTTTGCGAGCGCGCTTGTTAGGAGCCGTGCCAACCAATGACGTGTATTAAAGATAGACTCCGAATCCTATTGTTAACAGCGGCAAAAAGTGAAGCAAACTGAGCCATAATAGTTCAGGGCAGGAGTGAGCCCTGGAGTAATCAGCTGTCTGGCTGCTTTGTTTTTGAAGATTTTGGGCCCGAGAAATAATTAATTCAAAACCATTCCTGAAAGTTAAACTGCGTACAACTGTACAAACAAACAAGAAAAAGAATCAGGAATCATTTTCCACAAAAATAAATCAAAAATACGTAACCAAAATGAAAATACGTAACTGAAACGAAATTGAAATTGAAACCATGATCGAAAAATTGTTTATAAAATATAATAAAATACTTCAAATACAAAGTAAACGAAAAGATAAAATTATCACTCCGTGATCGGCGTGTGAAAGAATTGTTAATCAGTTACTCTTATGTTTAGCCATGTCTTTTGCATCATCTTCACTCACTTTCGGCCATGACAGTTATGGGCATGGAGCTTCCCAATTTGCTTCAAGTTACAACAATAGGGTTCGGAGTCTATCTTTAATATACGTCATTGGTGGCAACTACACAAACAAGAGAAGACTTTATTTCTTCAAGCCGGCGTACACGTTGTTTAACTATCAACATGGCCGCCTCTATCTTTCCAAAGTGCACGATCATAGCCTACCATAATTGGTTAGCCTTCCATTGTTGTAGGCTTGGCACGATACAAACGAAAATTTAGCTTAAATTGATCGAAAATTTGATTCATGACAATTTTTTCAGCATAATTATTGATTTTTATATGCTCAATCTCAGTTCCATCTTTACGCATGAGGCCACCCTAGTCTCTATGATAATAAATTAAAATTACAATTATGACCAGACGTTTGTTTATATAAAAATAATAAAAAATAAAAAAATATGTTATTGTTTATTCCTGTTAAAAAAAATAACTTAATGTTAAAGGTTCCCCATAACCTAAAGTGCCATGGGCACTGCTCATGCTTTTCTGATGCCTCCGGAGGTTGCGAAGAGGGGAATGAGGCGTACAGAGACATTCTGGACAATTCAGTGTGCCCTGTTTTGTTGCACTTCTATGAAAACATCCAAAAGGACAATGCCTCCCGTCATATTTTCAGGACTGCACTACAATTGTATATGGAAA
>JAHWFO010050227.1:29025-58729 GCA_023313115.1 Rhysida immarginata
GAGGGGGGGGGGGGAGGTTCGTTGGAGCGAGGGCGAATATAGACAATTTATCAGCCGTTCAAGGGCCTTTTCCAGCCTACCTGTGTCGACTCGCAACTCCACTCGTCGCTGTACGCTCGCTGACGTTTTTCGTGGTCGTGTCGCTCGCCGACCGCCTTCACGTAATTATCATCGTATCCCTGTCGCTTGTCAATGGATTCGTAGCTGTCGCTTGTCGCAAGGAGACTGTAGGAAAGCGTGTCTTTTCTCCTACGCGTCGTCGGCGACCCCGACTTGGGCTTTCGTCACTTTCTCTTTGTCGACGACCGCACTCTTGCCTCCTACCTTGTTGGCTCCATCTTTTCTTCTCTCTCAATTTCTCTTCATCACGTGATCTCTTCGGGATGACGACCCCGACGTCAGCTCGCTTGTCTACGTCATCCGCCTTCTCTCTTCTTGAGAGGCGTTTCTCTCGACGAAATCCACGTGACACGTACATTTCACATGTTATATGAAACAATCATTCTTTGATGGATATTTATGTTTGGTTGGCTCAGGAATTTACTTTTACACCATTCCTTTTGAATCATCATGTACTGTGCATACAATTATCTTGTACTGTATAACCACAAAGTAAGAAAAATGAACAAATGAACGAATCACGATTTACGCTTTGTGGGGCGGGTGAACTTGGGTGGGTTTGGCGGTTACCTGGAGAATATCTCCTATGGGATTGTATCAGTGCCCACTCTAAAGTTTCGTTGTAGTGGCTGGGCCCTTTACTTCATAGAGATCAACTAATTTTGTATTTGTTCATTTGGTTTATGTACGAGGGTTGTTGAAGAATTTATGCCTCCTGGTCCGTAACTCTTTTATTTGTTAACCGATTTTCAAAATTCTTTTTGTATCTGATACTTACATTTGTCCTCTATGTAATGAACTATTCACTTTACGACGTATTCCCAATCCCTTATCACGGATTGCGTCAACGCGTGACTAGTCGGGTGAACCCATCGGAGAGGAATTCCGTGGCTGTTGTCGACACGAGGATTGAATGGCATCTTTCATCTCGTCGTCAGAACGCAACTCATGTCCCTTAAGGTGTGCTTTCTTCTTTGGGAAATGGTGAAAGTCGCAAGGTACAAAGTCTTTCACCCTTGAAGTGCAGTTTTTCATCTTTGAACTGTAGGCGCTGCAACGCCTCTAGCGTGTGGCGATCGTGTACGGGCGGGCGTTATCGTGCAGTAGAAGAGGGTCCAAAACTGCCATTCAAACCTTATGTCGATAACAATCCCGGAATTCCTCTCCGACGGATTCACCCGACTAGTCACGCGTTGGCGCAATGCTTTGAAAGAGGTGGAAACTATGTCAAAAAGTGTATAGTGCATTACATAGAGGACAAAGGTAAGTATCAAATACAAAAAGTATTTTGAAAATCAGTTAACAAATAAAAAAGTTACGGACCAGGAGGCAAAAATTCTTCAACAACCCTCGTACGTAGAGACATAACTCCTGATAGACATGAAATTGCTATTTTAGTCCCACCAGATTACAAAAACTCAGGTTCCGCGTGACTCCGAAAGGAACTTATTATATCCGTTGCATTCTTGGCTTCACAACTTATACTGGTAGGGAGCTGGATTTTAACCTGCGTCGGTTGTTCCGCCAGTCCGAAAGGAAACCAGAAATAGGGGGTTTCAAAAGAAATAGATGCTAGAATTATCATTCTTTGGACCACTACCTATCAGAAAGTAATGAACAACGCACCTCCGCAGCAGTGAAGTAAGTCCTCATCACAGAATACACTGAGCTGCCACTTCATTAGGTACACCTCTCTTTTAGTGTATTGAACCTCCATTAGCCCTCAGAACCGCCTGTATTCCTTTGGTCATTGATTCAACGAGATGCTGAAAACGTTCAAGGCAATCATAGTTCCAGTCCAGCCTCAATCTCCCCCCCCCCCCCCCCCGTAGATCAGCCCCATAGTTGAGGGACACTTACTTAATAAATCATGTTAGACTTTCCCTAAAAAAAGAAGAAAAACGAAGGAATCAAAGGAAACTTTACAATAATCTGAAAAGAAAGAAAAATAAACTCATTACGAAAGGCGGATAAAGATAAACATAAAATAACTAAAAACAAGTGAAAAAAATTTTTTTTTTTCAAAAAACAACGCTTATGTCAAAATTAGGTACACATATCGCCATCTCTTGAGCAAACAAACAAACATAAGCCAATTCTATTTCATATTAATCCCCCCTCCCCCTTTGTATTTTTTTGAATTTTTTTTTATATTCATGCATTGTCACCGACTTTACATATGTGTACAAAATTTCAGCAAGAACGGACTAGTGGAAGGGGTTGAAATATTGATCACAAGATTTCATCCACCAAACAAGACCCAAATAGTGAAAATTATACAGTATAAGCGTTGTAATAATGATAATAATAATAATAATAATAATAATAATAATAATAATAATAATAATAACCTAATGAAAATTAGTGGGGAAGGGGGAGGGACAGAATTTTTTTTTTTACAATATTTAAAGCGAAGGAGTATTTATCCTGTTTAGATATCCAGTTAAGGAGAACCGATAGCAGAATTTTTCAATTAACCAGAAGTAATGGGAGACTCTTTGTTTTAGTTTCTGAAATCTACCACCAGAGTGCAAGATGTGTCATCGAGAGTTGTTTTTGCTTCCGGTTTCTCGCGTTGCCTGCTTTTTTAATAGGCAAAACTTGAGTAGTAACGTAGCTTCATCGATAATTTATTAAAATAACAACAAAATGAAAACAATGAATTCAAAAAGTGAAAAGGGAAACCTGAACTTGTCCGTGATTAAGCAAAAGTTGAAAGAAAAAGGAGCTAAATTATCAGGAAACAAAAGTGAATTAAAATAAACCATTAAGGAATGACATAACCAAGTACCGAAAGGTTAAACTAAAGCATTCGCGGAACCATATGTTATCTTATTCATATTTCTTGAGGATAATGCTGAAATAAGGCATAATAAACTGATTTATGCCGCAAATTATAGAACTCCAAAGTTTGGGTGAAATTTGAACCTGAAACTTGGTTTGGTTTGGTTTGTTTGGTATTAACGTCCTGTTCAACTGCCATGGTCATTTCAGGACAGCGTTATAGGGGCCTCAAATTTTGCCTCGCAAGGGTTCTTTCACGTGCAGACGGCAAACGACTACACGGGATCAACGGCTTTACTTCCGTTCCGAAGGAAGTGCGTGATCTCAGGATTTTCCCCCTGAAAAAATCCTCGTCGTCCTCGACCGGGTTCGAACCCGCGTCTTCGGGCATTAGAGGCGATCACGCAACCACTGAGCCACCGAGGCCGATGAACCTGAAACTTGGAAAATCAACATCGTTTGGAATCTTTCATTAAATTGAAATGAAGTTCATTTAATTGTCTTACTTATTGAAGCATAAAATGTAACTATCAGTCTAAATTCAGGTAAATGAGGTAAGGGCAAACTAACAAAGCTTTAGACCACTTCCACGCCGCTTATATTGGGTTGAAGATATTTATTTCAAACGGAATAGGCGTTTATCAAGGCGTTTGTCAAGCTTTCCAAGTCAATTGATGTTTCCTTTCTAGTTGTTTGTTGGTGTTTATCGACTTTAAACGATTCCAATCAAATTCTTTGACAATCAGTATGCCTGCCAATGACTTGTCCCGTGAAAAAACCATATATGACATTCCAGCAGCAAAGTCTGACTTGCCGATATCAATATACGCTTTTTGAAGCGACATGCTTTGTGATTTGTGAATTAATATGGCATATGCAACATGAAGAGGAATTTGTTTTCGTGTGCATGCCACATTTGAATTTTTGTAGTTAACGAGAACGGGGGAAATGGGAATTGACCCATCATAAACTGTTGGTCCGGTGTATTTTTCAAACTTTACCAACACGCACAAAAGCAAACAGTTTGGTATCGCCTTGTTGACACTCGGTGTACAGACGATATCCATCACTTCACCAAACGTTCCGTTGCACAATACTTTTAACGTCCATGAGTTTAGACGGAGTATTGCCTTGCAACCTTCTGCCAACTGCAGATAAAAAGGGAGACCGTGTACTTTGTCAGATGATGCCTCCCGAGCAGTGTTGTTATTGGCTTGGTTTGGTTTGTTTGGTATTAACGTCCTTTTCTACTGCTATGGCTATTTCAGGACGGCGTTATAGGGGCCGCAAATTTTAACTCGCAAGCGTTCTTTAACGTGCAGCCCGCAAATGACTACACGGGACCAACGGCTTTACTTCCCTCCCGAAGGAAGTGCGTGATCTCAGGATTTCCCCCTGAAAAATCCTCGTCGTCCTCGGCCGGGATCGTGTTGTTATTGTGTTCAGCAGCAATGAATGTTACAGGTACACCTAAGTTACGAAGGCATGATTCGTTGTGTTCCGAAATTTCCTTATTGCGAGACAACAATGTAATGGCGTTAGAAAATGGGCTTTCTCGTTAAGATTGTAACTTACAAATCTAGATTTTAAGAGAAGAAAGTCACCTTCACACACTTCACCTATTGCGAGACGATTGAGTAGTTCACGAAAAGGTACCTGGTTTTCACCTACTTGACGCATAATTGTTGTTGAATGAAAGATTTTATTCAGTTGTTGGTAGACCAATTTTCCTTGAACAGCAAAAGTAGACGATGGATTCGGTTGCTTATGCATAGGTGTATCACCAACAGGAAGCAACTAATTAAAGTCGCCCAAAAGCAGCAATGCATATCCGCCAAGAATTTTATGTTGTTTTTCTGGGTTTCTTTTACGAAGTCGGTTGTCTATTTTGCCCAGCAAATTCAGTCCAAGCATTGAGAATTCGTCAACAACTTTACTTACTGCATTGACAATTGAAATTCGCGTTCGGCTTCACCACATAGCACGGACATGACGGACCTCATCACGGAGCTCAACCAGAACGTTTATTACTCTTCAATGACCTCACATATGTTCGTTTTTTTAATACAAACCACCTTCAGGCACCACACTAAGTGTGTGCGAGATTTAGCTATTATTGGTTTAGTGGTTATGACGTGATGGCGTTACAATTGTGACTGATAAAAGAGCTACGCTCCAATTATACTTTAGAAGGATGCGATTTGATTAAATTAAATAACTTTCAACTAAATTTTTAATCAAATTTTAATCAATGATATTTGAATTTTAATTTATAATTTTTTCAAATTGTATAATAATAGTCTAAAATGCAATTACTTTAATACAGGTTACAACATGGGTGGACCATGATTTAGATGCCATCGTTATACCAAAGATTGATACCCCCTCAAACGACACTGCATGTTTCCAAATTCTGAATTTTTACCAATCAACAAAATGATGAAAATATCATTATGAATATTTTATTAGATAGAATTAATTCATGGTTTGATGAAAGATTTTCACATGCAAATTTGAAAAATGGTCGAGAATTATTTCTCAAAAATTTTTAAAAATTTTCAAACTTGCATTGAAAATAAGGCTTGCATCTAAATCATGGTTCACCCATAGTTGTAAGCTGTATTAGATTAATTGCATTTTAGACTATTATTATAAAAATTAAAAAATTCAATTAAATTCAATTAAAATTCAAATATAATTGATTAAAATTTGATTAAAAATTTAGTTGAAAGTTATTTAATTTAATCAAATTGCATCCTTCTAAATGTAATTATTTTTAAAAGTTAAAGTATGCATACATCATAACAAAGAAATTCTTTAGCTGGTTTACTAACCTTTCTTTTAATTCAATTTTGTTTCCTGATACCTTAGCTCCTTTTTCTTTCAACTTTTGCTTAATCACGGACAAGTTCAGGTTTTCATTTTCATTTTATTGTTGTTTTAATAACTTATCGATGCTCCTACGTTACTACTCAAGTTTTGCCTATTCAAAAAGCAGGCGACGCGAGAAACTGGAAGAAAAAACAACTCTCAATGACACATCGTACACTCTGGTGGTAGATTTCAGAAACTGAACCAAAGAGTCTCCCATAGCAGATTCGTAATACTATTTTTAGTTACGCTTCATATAAACCTTAACCAAGTTAGGCTGGTTAGTAGGCTTGTTAAGTTTATGAGCGCGTCAACAGCTATGTCATTTTCGGCTCTTTCATATGACTAATATCTTTACACAATCCAGAGAATTCAACACGGCTATTCGCATTCAGGGGACAAACACAAACATCCGTGTCCACGACGGGATTCGAACCCTAGACTCGACGGATACGAGAACTGGAAAGCCTACGCTCATGAACTTTATTATTATAACAAATAATATTAAGTTTGTTTTCCTTAAAATAAACGTTTTAAGGAAAACAATTATTTCCAGTGCTTTATTTATTAACAATATTAACCCGTTTATTCCAATTTTCCTCCTCGGCATCATGATTGGTAAGTTTCCTGAAAGCAAAATATTATGCAGCATTTCTTTTAATATTACTTTGACATTTGATTAATGTGCATCCAATTTAATCTCATACGCTCTAACTGCACCAATGATAGCAAAATAGATTATGAAATTTTGTAAGGGTGCAATTTCATAATAAAATTAAGCAGCCATACTAAAAAAATACGGTGTACTTTTAATTAAGAAGAAAGTAAATTATTTGAAATCAGTCCCTGTTTTATAGTGAATTGCGCCTTAGGATCAGTTACACGAAAAAAAGGATTAACTTTCTAATCTGTTGTCCAAGCCCTGCGCACCCGTGCTTTGTTTTCCGTAAACATTAGAATAGCCTCGTCTGTGGAACTGCAGGGTGTGCCAGTGAGGGTACGCCAAAGCTAAAAGTCACTTCAATGTAATTCTTTATTTGAAGCTTAAGGGCTTCAAAACATATCTAGATTGCTTTGTGCAATTTTGACTCTAACACAGTTTTGCATTTGCGTAGGAAAAAAGTTCTCAACAGAAATTTTATTTAATTCTTGATATTTTCTTCGGATGTGTGTATAATATGATATTGCAAAATGATTACCAAAATAAAGAAATGTGTGAGGGGCAAAGTAAAATAAGAAATTCCTGAAATTACGGAATTAATTAATTGCATATTGAGGTCCCCCATACTAAACTAACGTTCCTTTAAATTGCTGTGGCATGGCTTGCACTAATCTAACTTTATATATTTCATGTTATGCTTCTTTTTAACGAGTAATGTAAACTCGTGACTGTGCTTCAGCTGCTATCTTTCGTAAGCAAGAAGTCGGCTGATAATATTCGTT
The DNA here is from genome assembly GCA_023313115.1 of Rhysida immarginata. Lineage (NCBI taxonomy): Eukaryota > Metazoa > Arthropoda > Chilopoda > Scolopendromorpha > Scolopendridae > Rhysida > Rhysida immarginata. The sequence continues at coordinate 36,244 of JAHWFO010050227.1, forward strand.
CTCAGGCATTCTAAAGAAAAACAGAGAACAACAGTGTATTCATTCATGACGAATCGATTTTTATATGACATGCCATTACCTTGGTATTTTTAGCGGTCACTGTTAGAGCACGACCCATGATCATAGGTGAGAATGGGAATAAAGATAGATTTGAAAACAGAAAGTTACCGCGGATCGCCACAGTTCATGTCTGACACAGCTTGCTACACCGATCCCAGTATCCAATTCTCTATTCTGCCGTCCATAACTCGTAAATGCAGTCCCGAGATACTTGAACTTCTCCACCTGTCTCAATGGGGCTCCCCTAACATGGAGAGCGCACTGAGCAGGCTGTCTTAAAAAGGACCAGAACCTCGGTCTTTCATCCCACCCTCTTTACACTTGGCTGCAAAGCGATCTAGTGCATGCTGATTGTTGGTTGCGGAAGGCCCAAGGAAGACAAGGTCGTCAGCAAAGTGCAACCTCTGAAACAAACGAAAAAATACTAACTGAAAAAATCCCTGATGGAAACGGTCTGGTGACTTTTCCACGCCAGAGTCTTTTTCGTCGGCTACGTAACGCTACTTTCGCTCAGAAGTGCAAAGTTTTATGCCTTAATGCTACCAGGACGGCAACAGTTATTCGGTTTTGGTTTAGTTTGTTTGGTATTAACGTCCTTTTCAACTGCGATGGTCATTTCCGGACGGCGTTATAGGGGCCGCAAATTATGCCTCGCAAGGGTTCTTTAACGTGCATCCGGCAAACGACTACACGGGACCAACGGCTTTACTTCCCTTCCGAAGGAAGTGCGTGATCTCAAGATTTCCCCCTGAAAAATCCTCGTCGTCCTCGGCCGGGATCGAACCCGCGTACTCGGGCATCAGAGGCGACCACGCAAACGCTGAGCCACAACAGTTATTCATGCCTGGAGGTTTTAGCGCTTTACATATAACAACTCCTAATGTTTATTCCAAGATCACATAAATTCTTAATGAATTCTATTTCAATATTTATTTTAGTCATTTCTGAAGAACAACAATTAACGTACTTTTATGAAAGAAGAGAATAGTAAAAAGGACATCACAAAGGGAATAAACAATACGAGGCCTTTCGGTCATTTTATTTTCAAAGACCTTCCTCAGGTATAAAAAATCTTTTTGAAAGTTATAACTGAAAATCTTCTCTCAGTAAAAGATAAGAATATAAGTTTAAATACATTGTTGAGAGGTATTATTTCATCAGTTGATTGTTTACATCATTAGTTGATCATTTCCGAAAGGCCTCGTATTGTTTATTCCCTTTGTGATGTCCTTTTTACTATTCTCTTCTTAACTATTATACATCACTTATTTTCCTTCTGTACTTTTAAGAATATTTTTCAATGTTAATTAGTCTGACGGACCAGGCAAAGTGCTGAGTATCTCCGACAAGTCGTAGACCCCAATTAGTTTTAATTTAGTTCATTTTATTACCGTTAGTATACAGCTGCTCTGGAGTACCAAGAGTATTTGTAGATTCTATTGCTTAGAGTATTTTGAATGCTAATAGAAGTGAAGCAAAAGACTTCACTTTTGCCAGGGGTTATACCCAAATAAACAAATACAAAATTAGTTTCAAAGCTGTAAAAATATTCGATAGTTATCATCCTTTAATAGGAGGATTGGCGCTTTATCTACGACGATCAAGACCATGTCACTACAGTCATAGTAATAGAAGGGAAAGTACAACAGCTCCCGAGCCGGTCACACCCCCTTCTGTTACGGCATGCTCGCGCATTTCATTGATTTTGGTCACAGTTAGTGGTTTATTATAATAGCGATAATAAATGAAATTTCTTGCAGTAGACTACCTCCCCCCCTCCCAGGTGTGATCGCTTTATTTCATTTTGTTCAATTTGGTGTTTGTTTCTTATTTCGTGTATTACTTAGGCGGTTTCTTTTTTTTGTGTGTGTATTATTTATTATCGCTATTATAATGTATTGGTTAAAGCTCGATGTTTTTATTTTTTATCGGCATTTATTGTTAGGTTGACGACTTTTGTAAAGGTCGGGGAAAACAGACTCGCTTTGCTCTGATTGGCTATTTGATGCTAGCGAGATGTTATATCTCTTTCCTCCGTTGTTCGATTGGTTTTAGGTTTTTTCTAGTTCTGTATATATATGGGTATTGCCCGTCTGTAAATCCCATGGAAGACCGCTTGGGTTGGTTAGGCTTCTTGACTACCTCAGTGTATTTCATTTGGAGTTTATTCTGGTTGGATGAGCTTTGTGAAAGCGCTGCTTTCGTCCCATCCTAACAAATGTACACTTCACTGTTCGATTGTCGATTGTCTGTAAATCACTCACTGATGATGGATTTTTGAAATCCAAAATGTACATCTGAGTCAGTAAAATTTTTTCTATGTGGAGTAGTGTTTTCTGTGTTTTCCTTTATTTATTGAGGATAAATATCACAATTAAGTCTTTCAGTCCAATTCGATTACTGCTTCTTGTGTCGGCTGGGTAGGCATCCGAGCTACAAAATCGATCGGTAAGGCTAAAGTCGGCTTATAAGAGGTAAGTGGTCCAGGGAAAACGTTCAGTCCATGAACGAGTGGTTCCTACTGGTTAGCACCGCTAACTCGGAAGGCGATAACCTATTTAGGTTTGTCAACCGGGGCAGGTGAGCATTGGAGGCTAATCCCGAGTCAAAGCGCGGATATTCAGTAGGGTGCCCCGCAAGAATAACAGCTAGGTCAGTTGGGGAGTAGATCACTTCAATTGTCACGACCTCCCACGAGAAATGAATCGGGGTACGGGCGGCGTGTTCCGTAATTGATGCCTCGGTTCGGAAGGCTGGTTCCTTCGTAGTGGCTGTTACTGCAGCGGTCAGACTTTCGGTTGAAAGGGGCGAAGAGTCCTTAAATTTTCCTGGACTTTGTGCTGCACTGAAGTCGCTCCCTCGCTGCGGGACGGGGTCGCTTTGCTTTTCTATCAAGCACTCAAGTAACAAATCAGATCCTATGGCATTGTTGTTAACATTGGGAAAGTCATTAACAAATTGCGAACTTATGTGCCTATTTAGCTTACGTGCTTGATCCGGTCCCGGGACTGTCGTTTTCGACCTGGTAGGAATTTGGGTGAACGGTCCTCTTGGCAGCGGCGAGGTCCGTAATATTTCTGTGCCTGCTGAGGTGAATTCACTCAGCAACTACTACTGCTCTTTCCAGGTCTCCGATGCCTTCGTTCCGCTTGGCTTATTCAGCACTCCCTTGGTCCGATTGAGGATGCGTCCGAACATGGATCTTTCGCTTCAAAGGAGGTACTCTTATGAGATGTGTGGGAAACAAAAGCGGTTGTATTTCTGTTTCTTTTTCAACTTTTTCTCCGTAACCAAGATTGGATCCATGGATTATTGTCGGGTCATCATCAGGGCGGACATCTGACTTCTTGCTTGACATCGGGCGAGCATCGAGCACTGTCTGGTTTCCATGTTTCGTCTTCCTCTTTTTATTTGCCTTTGAAGGATTCTGTATCGTACCTGCGCATTGGATTAATCAATTGTCTTTATTCTTCTGCTTTTCTCTTTCTTCCGCGGGTCCATTGCGATCGGGGGTGTTCGTTCTTCTTGAATGACTTGATTTTTGTATGCTCCATGCCAAACCCTCGGAATCGCAATTTTTGACGACTCTTATCTTCCGAGGATTTGACAGTCAACAATCGGTTGATCATATATTGCGTCAACAATGGAGGATGAAATTAATGCTTGCTGTAGCCGACGAAAAAGACAGGCCCCCTCCAACGAGTCCTAAAGATAAGGCTTGAGCGCGAAAACGTCAGACATTGTTACATCATCATCCGAAGATACGTTTAATTGCATTTTAGGGCTTATTATTGGTAGTAATGCGATTAAACGTATCTTCGGATGATGATGTAACAATGTATGAAGTTTTCGCGCTCAGGCCTTTTCTTTAGGAGGCGTTGCCCCAGCACTGAAAAGTCAACTGACCATATTTTTAATCGGCTACGATGCTTCCCTTAATGATTCACGTTTTCAGGGGGACAATTATAAAAAGTATTAAATCTATATAAATAAAACACAATGTTCGTATGTTTGAATGGAATCTATTTAAATAAAAGGCAAAAAAGCTGTTAAAATTACAGTTTGGTTTTGAATATCGATAAACTTCAGTGAATTTAATACTATTTCATACAATTTTGTAAGTATATTTCAAGAAATTTTAGATATTTTGGTATTCAATTGTTAAATATTTATTTTGTTTTTTGTGTGCCCTACAGTGCAAACACGACTGACGCAAGCTCTGTTCTTATCGAGTAAAAGCTCTGTCGTTAAAGCTCTCTTTTTATCTCATACAACTAATCGAGTAAAACATTGGCCAGTTTACATTATTCTCAAATGACATTATTCTCCAATTAAATTGACTTAAAAACTACACATTTTATTCTTATTAGTCCCAGGATTGGTTAGAGAGTGGTTTATTGTCCTTATTTCATTGTTGTTGCATAACAATGCCACCAAAACGATAAAATATTGGTCGTCGCACAAACAGAGCCAAGAGAATGAGAGAAGAAAGAAGAAATGAAACAGAAGAAGAAACAGTACAACGAAATGAATGACATAGATTACATATGTCACAATCACGTGCTACTGATTCATCACAAGAACACGAAGCACGAAATGAAGCAAGTCGAGTAAGAATTAGAGAATTAAGGCAATATTTGTCATATGCTGATCGACATGAACAACGAGAAAATGATCGATTGCGCATGCAAATGAATCGATTGCATCAATTGGTAACACTTAATGGTATTGCATTTTATTATAATTCGGAAATTAAATATAGCTTCCATCCAGTTGTTGTTGTTGTTGAAAGTATGAATACAGTTTGCACACATTGCAAAGCATTAAAATTCAAAAACGAAGTACCTGGAATATGTTGTTTGAATGGTAAAGTTAAATTGTCAGCATTGAATACACCACCTGAGCCATTGTTTTCATTCTTTGCAGGTACTACAACGCAATCGAAGCATTTTTTGAATAACATACGAAGTTACAACACATGCTTTCAAATGACTTCGTTTGGTGCAACCAATGTAATAAGTGACAATTATATGCCAACGTTCAACATTCAAGGTCAAAATCTACCATAACGCAGGCACTTTGTTACCATTACCGGATGCTGAGCACAAATATTTGCAAATTTATTTCATTGGAAATTCAACTGATCAAGTAAATCAACGTTGTGGAATTAATAAAGCCACAAAAAGAGAAATAGTTGAATCGTTGTAAAAAAATTTTCATAAACACAATAAATAGATTAAATTGTTCAAAACAGTCATTGAACAAATGCCATCCGATAACCATAAAATTGTGATTCGAGCTGATAAAACACCTGTTGGGAAACACGCAAGAAGATTGAGGAAGTGGCAATAGTCATTGTTGGAGAACAATTTGAATCACGAGACATCGTACTTCATCGTCGGAATGATCGTCTTCAACGTGTTGCAGAAACTCACCGTTCTTACGGTGCATTACAATATCCAATATTGTTTTGGGAAGGAGAAGATGGCTATCATTTTAACATCAAAATGATAAACCCAGCAAATGGTAATAAACAAATGTATTTAATTAATATAAAATTAGTCATTAAATTAATTAATTAATCCATTAAATTAACAAATTCAAACACTTTTTTAATTCTAGGTGTAGAAACAAACAAAAAAGTCAGTGAACATGAAGAAAATCACATTTTAAAATGTCGTCAGTTGTTTCATCAATACATTGTTGACATGTATGGAAAGATTGAAACTAAACGTTTGTTATATATTCGCATGAATAAGAAAAAACTACATTCTGAAGAATATATACATTTGCGTGATGCAGTAAACAATGATGGCAATGTCAATGATATTGGTAGAATTACAATATTACCAGCAACATATGCAGGCAGTCCACGACACTTGCACCAATACGCACAAGACGCAATGTCATATGTTAGTCAATACGGTCGTCCAGATTTATTTATTACACTCACATGCAATCCGACATGGACTGAGATCAAAGAACATTTATTGCTCGGTCAATCATCAGCAGATCGTCACGACGTTACTGCACGTGTATTCAAGCAAAAATTGAAATCATTAATGGATTTCATTGATAAACATCATGTGTTTGGAGAGACACGTTGTTGCTTGTATTCCATTGAATGGCAAAAACGAGGATTACCGCATGCCCACATTTTGATTTGGTTGATCAATAAAATTATACCCGACGAAATTGATAACGTGATTTCAGCTGAAATTCCCGATTAAACTGTCGATCCTGAATTATTTGCAATTGTCACAAAACATATGATTCATGGTCCATGTGGTGTTTACAATATGGCTGATGGAAAATGCACAAAACGTCATCCAAGAGCATTGATTCCAGAAACTGTTACAATACAATATTCATTGATTGAATTTCAAAATTTGAAGTACGTTATAGAAAATGGAAAAAAGGCAAATAAAAATAATAAAATTCTTTATTTTAATTTTATTTCCGTTAAAACAGAAAAAGCATTTTGTTGCATTTAACAAAAAGTTGATGAATGAAATGCAACAAAATTGGATTCCACTGTTTCAAGCTGGAGAAAAAGAAAAAAAAAACAAAACAATATCAAAATAAAACCGCAATGTAACAGAAAAAATGAATGAATGTCACACACAATTCAATTCCTACCATTTAAATTGCATAAATAAATTGATATCGAACTTCAATTCATTTATTTACTTCATATTGTGTTCAAAATTAACAATAGCGAAGCATTGTCGGGTCCGCTAGTTCTAAATAAGTCTGAAAAATATTTAACTTGCAAGAAATGCTCTGAATTATTTTAATTTCTTGATTCTGTGCCATCAGAAGCTTATTTTATTTTACGTATATAAAAATTGCAATAGCTTTCTCGTCAAGCTTTCATTGATACATGGGTTATATCAGAGTCTATTTGGAGAAAATAATGGGAATACAAGAATTAGCATCTTAGAGATCGTTCACAAAATATATTCGCTAAAATGACAAAATTTTAACCTCTTTCCCTTTGTAACATTGTAACACATTAACAAACCCCTTCCCCCAAATGACCAACAATGGTTGCAGGATGCTTGGTATTGGAGGTTTCTCGCTTCACCCGCCAACGGCCGTCACTTTTGTGGAATCGGCAGAAATCCTGACTCATCGGAGAAGGCAACCTCTTTCCGGTCAGAAGTGGTCCAGTTTCTGTACTGTTGGGCAAACTGAAGCCGTTTTTGGTGATGATCCACATTTTGAAGCAGGGTCATCTGTACTGTGGTTTTAGAAACATGTCTGGTAGCATCCTCATTGGTTTGAGTGGTAAGCTGGCTCACTGTAGCCCTTCGGTTGCCCTTCACACACCTTCGCAGCCAACGTTCACCTCTCTCATCAATGGCACGTGGTGCTACACATTTCCCATACCGTTTATTTTGAACGGTCCCATTTTCCAAGTCATGGTACACTTGACAAACTGCGCGGTTTCCGAAATCTGCCACCCTTGGCCCGAAAGCCGATTACCATCCCCTTTTCCAGATCTCATAAATCACGTTTCTTACCCATTGCAAAAGTGAGTGATATCTTTTTAACATAGTGGAAATCTACCTTATATAGTCATCTAACCAATTCCTAACACGTGACATAGTTCCTCGGCTGGACACCCCCGAAGACAAACGTAGGGCGTGGTCATGATAATGTGACTAGACCCTATAAATTGTACGTTAACGGTATAACACAAAAATGTGCTCCCATTATCCGCTTTGGCGGTAAAATCATTTTTTCTTTTATTTCAAATGATTTTGTATTTGTTTATGTGGGTTACACCCATAGGCTAATAACCCCTGACTGGGATGAATGTCCTTCTTTCACCCCTACCAGCAATTCAAAAAAAAAGGAGTGCAACTGCACCAAACCCATCGAATTTTTGAATGATGATGGGGCTTGAATCATTCAGCCTAGATTATAAATAACTTTATGCCATTTATTCCTGTCAGGTCAATCCATCTCTTTTCAGCACACTACCTGGTCTTTCTATAACTTAATGCCATTTAAATAAAACTCAGAAGAATATGAACTGTAGATCAATGGAAGCCTTAAGAGGAAATCCTTTTGTAGAGTTCTTTAATATTTTATACGAGCATCGAAATAATTATTAGAGTTTAAAGGAAATAAAATAATATGACCATCAGGCTGTACAGACTATAGGCCTCGAAATCCTAGATAGTTTGGGAACAACGGCGCCTCTCGCGTTAATAACTAAAAAAAACTGTGGTGAAACACAGCATACTATATAGATAACAGCCTGTTCAATCGACAGTTTCCAAGTTTCACCGCAGTAAAGGAGGAGGGCGCTTTTAAGTAGGGTGAAGTAAAGCTCTAGATTAAGAAAGTACGGCAAACTTCGTCGTCTGCTACCAAATCCGCCATTGTTGGCCCAAATGGCCCTATAAAGTGAGTTACGCTTCCTCTAAAATTCGTCTTAAATGCATCCTTTTCGCAAATTTTCTTATTTTTTTCGTCTGGAAATATAACTGGCAATCAGTAAATTCTGTAACTATTGATTTTTCTTTAAATTTTGTTTTCAATTATAATTTTTTCCATATAAATAATGATAACGTTGAGGCAGTTTAATGATAACCAGATTCAGTTTTTAGTTTATTTTCACTTTATTTATCTATCCTTAATAAACGATTTACATGTAATTAATAAATTTTAAAAAACACTGTGTGTAGTTTTTGTAATTTTATTTATCAAAATATAATTTTATAAAATTTTATTAACATATAATTTAATAAACTTTTATGAAATTAATTTTTATATTTATATCAAAAATTTCACTTTACCAATTTTAATTTTATTAAATTATAAAAATTATTAAATTATTAGAAAAAAGTATAATTATATAAAAATATCAAATATAATTTAATAAAATAGGAACTATTAAATTTAAGTTTTTGATTTAAATATAAAAATTACTTTGATAATTATATTTTGATAGAAAATTTTAAAAATTATAATTTGGAAAAACTAACCGTTTGATTACAAAAAAAAATTACAAAAAAATAACTACACATGCAATGTATTTTGAAATTTATTCATTTATGGAGGTTTATAATATTGACGTAAAAAATCTATCCAAAACTTATAGTTAAAATTTTCTATAGTTTTTTTCACCCAACTAGCAAATTTTCGTTATTCAATTTCATATTTTATATTCAAGTTTAATGATGAGTGGTAATTAACTTTGCTAAAATAAGATGAAAATAACATGGACGTTTTATTTCAAGTTTTGCCTCCACATTTCACAGACAGTTTAACCTTGTTATATTGAATTGTATTTTCTTAAAGAGAACTATATTCAACAAAAAATTATATTTTCTGATAGTCTGAGAATTGCACAATGCAACATTTCTATAACATTCGGTGAAGTTATAATATAAACGTACTTGCTTCTTATAACTTCTTCAGATATTTTAACGAATTTATTAACCTCCAAGGAGCATAGATTGAAGGATTCTGAAATTTTGCTTATTCGGATTCAAATTTAGGATCAATCAACGAATATTTCGTTAAAAATTTAATCTAAATTGCATCTTCCACATGCATTTCAATGATATCTATCGCTGCGTTTGGGCCAACAATGGCTGACAAACTCACGTGACAGCCGTTCTACCAATCAGCAGCTGCGGGCGGCGCGGAAAAGGTTTGCCGTACTTTCCTAATCTAGAGCTTTAGGGTGAAGAAAGCCTTTTTAGCATTGAAAAAGCCTTACCACTGCTACCATTCTATTGTTTTCTACTGGTTAGCCTACAAACAGGCTGCGTATTTACATATACAGGGTGTCCAGAAATAAATGGTAAATATTCATACACGTGAGAGAATATGTATAAAGAAGCATTTTTATTCCTATGAACATGGTGTCGCAAGCCAACCCCAACAGAGATACAGGGGGATTAAAGTATGTTGCTGAAGGATGTATCACTAGCTGTTCGTCGTCGCCTGTTGTTCCAGCATGACGGTGCGCTGCACATTATGGCATTCACGTACGACAACACCTCAACGCGACATACGGCTATTGGTGGATTGGACGTGGGGGACCAATCGCCTGGCTACCACGGTCACCTGACCTATCCCCATTGGACTTTTTTTTGTGGGGCTACATGAAGTCACTGGTGTACGAAACACCTGTTCCATCCGTTGATAATCTGGTCGCTGGCATTGCTGTGGCAGGTGAAACAATCCGCGAACAACCGAATGCAGTACGTCATGCACGGGATTCGCTACTACGGCGCTGTAACCTGTGCGTGCAAACACATGGCCGGACCTTTGAACACCTGCTGTGAGTATTGATACGCAATGGACATATGTGGCGTCTGTTTTGTTCGCATTTCTTTTTACCCACAGCTTGGATGTACGCCTTGATGTGCATTGCTCATAGTCTACGTCAAGATGTTACCTTAAGAGCCTACTGTGTCTTATTTGTTTATTTCTACGTAGTTAATGTTAGGTGATGTGATTTGATTTAATTCCATTACATCAACACCTTCGAACAGATCTGTAGGCTCCAATGTGGACTGCACCACATTGCCTAGTCGTTCGCGGACCCAACAATCAGGCAGCGCAACTTACTTTAATTCTCCTGTATCTCTGTGGGGGTTGGCTTGTGACACCATGTTCATAGGAATATAAATGCTTCTTTATACATGTTCTCTCACGTGTATGAATATTTACCATTTATTTCCGGACACCCTGTATATGGAATCTTATCTATATATTTATTCTTATATATTAATTTTAATCTTATATATTAATATATTAATCTTATATATTAACATTATTTAATACTTAATCTTATATTTAATCTTATATATACATTTAATCTTATATAATTGTTAAAAAAAATTTTGAAATTTTGAAAAGTAACATTCTTTGGCTTGTTAATGGTGCATATTAATTAATATCTAGGAACAATGTTTCATTTGACACTTAAAGAGATTTGATCAGCTGTAGCTCTGTGCATAAGTAAACCCAGTTGTTACCAAGGTTTTCCCTCACTAAAAGCGCCCTCACGTGAGAAGTCGTTGAACTAAGGCCGTCTTAAGATTTCAATGGAAATCGTGTCGATTGAACAGGCTGTTATCTATATAGTAGGCTGTGGGTGAAAAGACACATCTCTTTCACAAGCATCGCAGATAGAAATTTTTGTTGGTTTCAACAGAATTATAGAATTTGTTGCGACAACTACTTTAGAAAAGATAATTCCAATAACGGCCGAGACTTATTAGAGAGTCAAGTGCATTAAAGAACTGGCTCGACGTTAAATTTGTCCAAGTCTAAAGGTATTGCCGTGGGGAATTGGTCTCAGGATTCCTTGAGGAGTTTTCCTTTGTCGTGGGGCCATTCTATTAAAGTTCTGGGCCATGTTTTTTTTTTAATTCTGCGGTGGATACCCTTCAATGGGGTGCGATTGCAGCTCAGTGTAGGCAAAAAATGGTGAGATCCTTCCGTTTTCCGGTATCCATGGCTATCCGAGCGACTTACTTGAAAGTGCATCTTGAAAGTGAAAGGTAAGTGAGCAGATTAAGGATTTAAGGAATCAAAGATGGAACGACAAAGTTAAAAGTCTGTCCGTCCAGGATAACTCTCTCTAGAGTACGGTCAGGGCCCTTAAAAGCAACAGGACTATTGTTCTCCCTCCTCTGCTTACAGAGGGTGGCGATTTCGTTAGCAATGGCCAGGACAAAGCGCAAATTATCGCCGATTCACTGAAGAGCCAACTCTCTACGCCCAAAGAGGATGATCTGTTCAATATTACTCGTGAGCTCAAAGACGTGTGTGACAAGTATGGCCACACCCAGCGCGCTCTTGCCTCTCCTGATGTCATTGGCACCTCCGAGATATTGGACATCATAAAGCGCCTGAAAAGCAAAAAGGCAGCCGGCATCGACACCATTATCAACATTGCTCTCAAGAATTTGCCTCCCAGTGTTATCTGCATCATCACTAAAGTCATGAATGACTGCTGGCTTAGCGGTCATTTCCCTAGTGCCTGGAAGGACTCAGTCATCATCACTCTTCCTAAAACAGGACTGGATCCTGCTCTTCCCACAAGTTATAGGCTCATTAGCTTGTTGCCCATGCTTTCGAAGGTTTTTGAGCGCACTATACTCAACAGATTCAACGAGTACTGCGAGGCAAACAACCTCATTCGTAGTGAGCAATTTGGCTTCCGTCCAGGCCACTCTTGTCAGCTTCAGTTATAGAGGCTTGTTGCTGATTTAAACGGTCCTCTCAACCTCTCTATGTTTGGTGGTCTCGTTTTCCTCGATGTCCAAAAGGCCTTTGACCAAGTCTGGCATGATGGGCTCATTTACAAAATGATTAGCTACGGGTTCCCTGACGATCTAATTGCTCTGGTTCGCTCCTTCCTGTCAAAGAGGACTTTTCGTGTTAATGCTGGTGTACCCCAAGGTTCTGTCTTGGGGCCAGCCTTATTCAATTTCTTTATCCATGACTTTCTCAAGTTTGCCAAGTGTAATCTTTACTTGTTTGCTGACGACGGATCCATCATGACTTGGGCACGACTCCAAAACGCTTTACATCAGTGCGAGAGCTGGTTCACTAACTGGCGATTAAAGCTGAATGTGAAAAAGTGCAAAGTCATGTTTATCACTCGCAAACGCAAAAACCCACCAAAGCCCCTCTTCTTATTTGGCAAGAAACTTGAGTGGATAAAAAGCTATAAATATCTTGGTGTCATGATCGACTCCAAACTAAACTGGAACGACCAAGTCCAATACGCGCTCAACAAAGCAAAGAAAGCGAAGTTCAGTTTGATTGCACTTCTGGGGAGAAACAGCGCTCTTGGTGTGGACAACAAACTCTTGATATACAAGGTAGTGATCCTACTATTTTACTTCATGGAATGCATGCTTGGGCTTCTATTTGCAAATCTAGGTGGAAGGATCTCTAGACCTTACAAAATGTTGCTCTCCGATCCATTGCCCAACTTGACAGAAGAGTTGCCGACAACCACTCTATCTATGACGATTTGGGGATGACCCACATAGGCACCTTTGTCCAAACGCTTATGAAGAATATGCTACCCAAGATGGAGAATCATGAAAATACTCTGGTTTCTGGTATTCTGGACCATCCACTCGTTATTAAGGGTCCCCTCAGGTTTCGAAGATCCCTCCAAATCCTGGATGTCTGCTTTGATGACGTTAACAAGGTCGTCTTCCCCAGCTATTGGATCTTTTAGATCCTACTGATTTTTTTGGGGAATCTATTCGTCAATCTACAATCTGACTCTCGTCCCTTCTGGGGACTTCTTCTCTGGAGGACTAAAGATGTTCATCAGGCTTCTCTCCCAGTTCAGTGTACCTCCTCTGGTTTACTCTTTGGGCGAGCGTGCAAAGTGAGCTTAGCTCATGGACCACTCGCGTCTTTCTTTTCACTTCACTGTTCGATTGTCGATTGTCTTGTTGTGTACCACCCACTCCCGCCCCCTCTCCCAATCTCCTGACAATCGTCAATCTTTTTTTTCATAATGTGGAAGACCTCTTTGGGTTAGTCAGGCTTCTTGCCTATTTCAGTGTATTTAAAGTGGAATTTATTCTGATAGGGTGAGCTTCGTGAAAGCACTGCTTTCGTCCCACCCGAAGAAATGTACACTTCACTGTTCGATTGTCGATTGTCTTGTTGTGTTATCCTTGATAAAGCCTGTAATAAATGGCGAAACTAGTTGGAAACTCTGTTGTCTCTCTGTTATACTGTAAGGTCACTACCAATTTCGTTGATAGGAACAGTATTATAAACCCTTCTCACTAATAATAATAATAATAATAATATTAATAATAATAATAATAATAATAATATCCAACACATATTTTAAGGTTCTGCAAGCAGTCTCCGCTTTAAGAACAGTCTTTTTAGTTAATATAAACAGTCCGTGTTTGGAAAGTAGTACCCTCTGATGTAACCTCTTTAATAGAGATGAAATCTTCTCTATCCAGTTCTCTAAATTGTGTTCGCCACAGAGCAGCAATATAAACTGTATGATCAAATGTTTCCGGGCATCCCTCCAAAACCAGTGTTACTTGTCCACATTTACATTTTATGATTTCTAAAATATAAAAAAGAGCAATCCACCTTGCTAGTATCATTTGTGCAGTATAGGTTTCTTATCAGAGCTCAGTGAGATCCAACGTTGCAAATAAGTTGGCACAAGTCGATATTTCTATCATTAAGCAAACACCCAGTTTAACTGTAGGTGACATCATTGTCAATTGAAAATCTTAAGGAGCAACGTCAAAGACAATAAAATCGGAAGTCTTCTGCTATAATAATTGCTACAGACTTTCAATATGCCACTTTCAATATGCTCATAAGCTCTGCAATAGCAGAACCCATCCAAATTTACTTACTGTATTGTGTGCAGTTCAACGAAACTGGCCCATATAGCAATGGAAGCGTTCTTATGGAGCAAAGAATATCGTCATATACTGTAACAATCAGATGGTCGAGTTGAGTCTGGCGGATGCCTTCATGCTTGACCGCGTGGTGCCCACTGTAATGTTTGAGGCTGGAGTAGGTGTTCCGACAGCGGGAAATTTGATGTCTACAAATATTTCGACTTGAAATTGAACCAATGAGCATGTGTATAATGCTCATTATCTCTAACAACTTGGTTATCGCTGACACTACATGGCAAAAAGATCACCAAATGTTAGATTAAAGATAAAGATTATTAAACTAATTTTATATTCGTTCATTTGGGCATCAGTCTCAGTCTATAAACCGCAGCGTTAAAGTCAAAGTTACCTTAATATAACCTTACTATTTTCCCAAAAACTCAAGACAACTTATGCATGCGAAATCTATAGAGAGTTGAACGTTATCAAGAGTTATTTTCTTTAAAAAGGTAATTAAATGAGACATTTTCAGCCCATCCCTTTCCGGCGGAATTCAGCACTCGACCTGGCATCTCTTCCAATTGATGAGCTTTAAAAAAAAACCATGAAGAATATATTTCTTCCTCTGCAGAGCTTTCAAATTGAACGTTTTTGAAGTAAAACATCTTTTGATACTGTAGTACAAACTCGTTTATCGGAAATCCGAGCATAAAGAATAAATTGAAACCTAAGTGAAGTATTTTATTAAAGCAATAATAAACATTAATGAATCTCCGAGATTTATCGTAATAGTAAACAATGGCGTAAAAGATAAATAAAGGGGAATAACTCAGGATATAAGTGGGAAAAACATGGATAAAAGGCGTTATGCTAAAGTTTTAATATTTTATTTTCGATAGTTACCTTGATAACTTTTATTTTCTACTGATTTGTTTTCTTTTCTTTTGTGGGTGTGAATGTTATTTTTTGCTAAAATATCTGCATCATATTTCAGACATCATATTGTGTGCGTTAAATAACTTAACTAATTAAATGCTCAACTTGTCTTCTTTCTTTGATAACTCCATTTGAACATACAATACTCTGTCAGGTGTCACTTCCGATATAAATATTTATTTTCTTCAATAATACAGTGGTGTCCCAGATGTTTCAAGAATGAAATGTTTTGTTTGTCCAATAAGCATCAAATTTGGCCGGGTGCGCGTAGTTCATTTTAATAACCTTAAAACCTAAAACTTCAAAAATATACAGATGGCAGCACTGTTGCTGACAGAAGAAACGAAAAACTCCTAAAATTTCAATGAGGTGTAGGCGACTTGAAATACCTTTTAGCTATTTGTGGATTGCATAAAGAGTGGTCAGTAAGCCGTACGGTCCGCCCGCACAGCAACGCAAGCAGCGCAATATGCTAGCACATTCAGCACCTGAGTATCAAGCAAGTTGTGGTGGATTTCATCTCATTCTTCAAGGAACGCTATTCTGTGCTCTTTTAGCGTTCGTGTTGATTGCATGGGTCCAGCAATACGTATCCCCGAAGTGGCTCATGCATTTTCAATTGAATTCAGTTTTTGCAAACATGCTTCCCGCTTCAAATGAAGGATATCTTCATATTGCAGGAATTCGTCAACCAAACGAGCTCTAGGGAGACGGGCGATGACGTGCACGTACAAATTTTCTGGACTAGCAACATTCCTAGAAACTCAGCTCTTAATCTGGAATACAATCCATCACTTTTCGGAAGGCAAAACAAGTATTCAAAAAGACATGATCCATCCCTCATCCACACAGTAAAACGAGTTAGCGAACGTCCCTCGTATCATGGTAGATTTTGAGGACTGCGTCACAATCTTGCACCAAATTTTTCTCAGCTCGTGTTGCGTTCATGATAGTGATATTCTGGATCGACATCATCCTGAAAAGTCGAACATATGGATGAAGGACATTCTCTATTATTCATGGGTAATGCAAGTCACTTGTCAAAAATACAGAGCGGTTAATAGAGCTCATCATGATGCATCAGCATGTCCACAATATCGTTTCGCCACCCCTGTACTTGGTTAAAGAGAGTATCAGTGAATCACACCCAAGATAGTATCAGCACTTACCCATAAAACAGAACTTTTTCCATGATGCTTGTTCGGTGCCCCAGAACAAGCATCCCCTCCGGTGTGCTAAGATCATGGGATGCATAGACCAACTGCTTAGTGTAGCGTCCGCTTTGTTTGTCTTACTGGGACGTGGTAATGCGTATGTCATATGCTACAGCGTCGGACAGTATTCGGTTTGGTTTGGTTTGTTTGGTATTAACATCCTTTACAACTGCCATGGTCATTTCAGAACGGCGTTATAGGGGCCGCAAATTTTGCCTCGCAAAGGTTCTTTAACGTGCAGCCGGCAAACGACTACACGGGACCAACGGCTTTACTTCACTTCCGAAGGAAGTGCGTGATCTCAGGATTTTCCCCCTGAAAAAATCCTCGTCGTCCTCGGCCGGGGGCGAACCCGCTTTCTCGGGCATCAGCGCGGACAGTATTCCCATCCTGCTGAAATCTTCTTTACAGGCGAGAATTTCTGCTGGTTGACATGTTGTATGTGGATTTTTACGCCTTCGTTTACTATTACGATAAATATTGGATATTCATGAATGTTTGCTATTGCTGTAATGAAAATATTTCACTTAGGTTTCATTTTTTATTTTATGTTTGGATTTCGGTTAAACGAGGTTCTACTATAGTGCCAAGAGCACTAAAAGAAACGTTTATTTTGAAAATCCTGCATTTCAAAATATCCAAGTTCTAAGCATAGGACATAAAATTTTCATCCAATGTTATGCATTAATATCCACCAGGATCGTTAGAATTATTACAGCTTGGAGATTTTAGAGTTTTACATATTCTAACTTCTAATAATTATTGGGATATCCAAATAAATTCCTTATGGCATTCTATATAAAAAGTGTGCATTCACATTCTTTGTTGTAATACATTTAATTTCTCTTTATGGTTATATTTAAAGATTCATCAATTGGAGGAAATGCCAGGTAGAGTGCTGAATTTGGCCGGAATGAGATGATCCGAAATTATAATAATAACTAAATTTTTTTCAGAAAACAACTTGTGTTTAGCCAACTCATTCGAATTCTTCGCTCGCATAGGAGAGAGAAGATTAGATTTTCTGGTGGATTTGTGCCTACCCGGGTGGCCAAAGTGGGTAGCTGTCGGGAGTTAGCTTCCGAACAGCGAAAGCTGTGGGCCGTTCATGTTGCCTCGTTACAGATGTTTAAGTTTTTTACGTTGGGTGTAGCATAATGCCACCTGTAAGATCTTTTTAGATCTTAACTCCGTGAAGGTCTCTCCACTTCAAAAGTTATACATTTCGTTGATTTATCTCGAGTTTTTGAGGCAGTGATAAGACAATTTTGATTTTCTCGTAAACGTTAACAGCCCGTGACTGATACCCAAATGAAAGAACACAAAATTAGTTCAAAAACTGTAAAATTTAGGAATTGCTGGTTCCATTAAGCACTGTGGGACATCCTTGTTGTGTCGCGTCTGCCATAGTCTAGCTGGCAGACAGGACGACGAGGATTTTTCAGGGGGAAATCCTGAGATCACGCACTTCCTTCGGAAGGGAAGCAAAGCCGTTGGTCCCGTGTAGTCGTTTGCCGGCTGCACGTTAAAGAATCCTTGCGAGGCAAAATTTACGGCCCCTATAACGCCGTCCTGAAATGACCATAGCAGTTGAAAAGGACGTTAATACCGAACAAACCAAACCAACCAGTTAGCGTGAAACTCGTGCTGCCTGGTTCGATTCCATGTTCAGGAAATTATCATTTAATTTTTTCTATTATATCAGGTTAGAGAAATCATTTCGTCAGAGATCCATTATAACATGGGATCTATTAAACTCTTTCCGCCGCCGTCGTATGTGTTCAATATAGTAACCACGCATCGCTGCTATTGCTCTGCACCGCAGTCTTCACTGCAAGAGAATGGAACGCAAAATACCAAGATCAATGCGTGTTGACACGCCTTCCAAAGACCTTCCACTGTTCTTTGTAGTCTCTTTCCGAGACTTCGTATACGTAGATCAAAGCCACAAAGTCCATATTCGATATGCTTCCGTCGACAAGACGGGTATTTCTCTGAATGAAATCAAGCGTATTCCTGTATCTTCTTGCATGCCATCCACGAACACGTGAGTTGACGCGGGCGTGTGACTCGATGCCTTGTCTTGGTCTAGCCATACCTTTTATACTTCCGTACCATACAAATCGAGGATGCCATGGATAAATATGGGGGCTAGAAAATTATCATGATCGTACATGGCGTTGCGTTAACTCTGGCCTTTGTCTAAACTCTGTGTAACTTATCGTTGTTGCTATATCCCACCACGATCATGAAAGCTTTTGAAAATATTCCCTTGCATTCACCGTAACATTTTCTGAATTAGGTGTTGGAAACCATGTATCGCACATCATCACATAACCTAACCTATCAACCATGAGTTTATAGAGAAGAAAACTTAGAGAGAGGAGTACTTATCGGTTACCAAGTCTATTCGTCAAGTTTTGGAAAAATTATCATAGCTACGTTCAACTTTTATTCATATCGTGAAGAAATGAAACACTAAAGGCATTAGATTACGTCGGACTAACGACAAATCTGACGGTTGTTGAAGCGCGAGAAACCAATCGAATTGCAACAAGCGAAAGGAGTCCGTGTGCAATGCGATACTTTGCAGAAATAACTGAATCCACTCGTGTCTTCGTTTACAAGCAGGAATACAGGGTGCTTAGAACGCCAATATTGTACGGTCGAAGAGTGGAAAAATATTTCCTGGAGTGACGAATCTTGCTACAGTCTATTCCAGCCGGACGGGCAGGTAAGCGTATGGCGAATGCCAGGGGAGCATCTTTTAACAAAATGCATTGTTTAGTGGACGTGGAATGATTGTGTGGGGGGTGTTCTTTATTGTACGGCTTGAGGCACTTGAATGTGGTTAAAGGCAATTTGAACTCTCAAACTTACAAAGATATTTTGGACAATCTGGCACTTCCTACGCTGTGGGAATTTTTTTGGTAAAGAGGATTGTTACTTTCGGTAAGATAATATACAATGTCATGATTCGGCTTCCAGCAGATAATGGCACACAGGCATGACTGTCAGTTGCCTCCCCACAGAAATCAGAGGTCAACCCAATCCATTATTTATAGGATGCCATGCAGCAACCTCCAAAATCCACTGCTGACAAGGCAATTTCTAGCAGTAAGCTTTTGCAATTTCAATATCTTACCAGAAAAACAAGCATGGAAAGAGCATGTTCTTCGACTTATGTCAAATTAAATCCTACACCAAAAAAAACAACAAAGCTTAAAAACAGTTGGCATTTTAAGTCACGGAGGGAGGCCGTGGCCTGGAGGGCTTTCGCTGAAACACAACTGTTGTGAAGTTAAGCAACATCAGCCACGGCTACTCAGTGGATGGGCGACCCATCAGCGACTCACGATCATCACCCCGGCTGCTGTGACCATCATACAGCAGTCGTTAATCCAGGTACATTCAGGGACCCAACTCCTAGGCCTCAGATCATACAGACTCTGGATGGACGCATTGGATTCTAAAATTAAATAAAAAATAAACTGTTTATACTGAAAATATATCAACAAGTGATAGTATGCGCTCTTAGCTGACAATCATGCAGCTTATGAGCATATTAATGTATACATTTGCACAAATGATACATTTCTGATATATTATTGAAAACTATTAGTATTAGCAATCAAATTCATGATGATTTAATAAAATATTTCCTGAATTAATCACACAAATTTTGACACTTAATTATATACTCTTATTTTCTGAATATTTATTTTTCACTTTTTTGAAATGTAAGTAAAATTTAATTTAATTAAAAAACTAATTTTGATCTTTATCTTCTCGTGTATATTGGTTTATTTAATGTTGAAATTATTAATATAAAGCCTTACAAACCCAATAACCCAAGCAATCCTAGCAGTCAGAGCAATCTTCACGCTGGATTGCTGATCTGACGCACGAAAGTCGATTTTCCTCTGTGCGAAATTATACAGTTTATTAATTCTTAAAGCTCTATATATGTAGTATATATATTAAGATGACAATATATTACCTTCATTAATGCTCCTCAATACAGTTCATATCTACAACACTGCGCATCCCCACATAAATTTTCATGTCATACCAGTTGTAGGACTTAAGGTGTTTAATTTATCGTCTACCAATTCTAGCTTTGTTTATAATTCTTAAGTGTATTGTTTGCTTCTAAAGTTTATTAAAATTATTAATCCCCTCACTTCTGTATCAATATATATTTTCGCCTTCCACTGCAAATACACGTTACAGGTAGATATAAATTTTCATTTGTACAGTTGTAGAGCTCAAACCCTGATTTTAACAAAGGAAAAGAAATTAAAAATGAAATTTATTCTCCAGTTTTGCTGATGTGTTGCATTCCGCAGTCAACGGGGGTTCACATCTGCCCAGTAATGAAGGTTATGCTATCAACTACTCCAACTGGACATGGTTAACAATATCAGGAGTTTCTTCAACACAACAGAGAAACCAGTTGCTAAACTCCATACGTTGATCAGAATCCGTGCCTTTAATACTTAACGCTCTCGGCCACCGAGTCGACTGTAGTGCGTTTATTTTTAAATTAAAAATCTACACCAAAAACAAATCAAAACATGAATGATTTTACCGCCAAAGCGGATAAAGGGAGCATATTTTCATGTTATAGCATCGTACATAGATATATTGAATTAATCAACATTTTAAAACACTTAAGAGAAAATAAATAAATATAAAAACAAAATTGTAAATTACTATTTAACTTAGCTAGTGTATAGAGAGAATTTAGACGAATAAATTTGAAGAACTGAAAGGTAAATGGAAAGGGAGTTGTTCCTGATACACTTAAAAAAATACAAGTTCTTTAATTTGTAAGAATTCCCACATAATGTTAAACGAAGTGAGCCTCAACTGCTTAAGCGTTGTGTGTAAGCATCTATTATTTTTTTATATTAAATTACTAAAGTGTTTCTACGTTATCGTCTACTATTGAAGTAAGCGATTAACTACTATTAATTAGCAATATGTATAACAGTTGTGAGTTTTAGATAACATTAAGCCTAACAGCATTATGCTCTTGATACAAATAAGCTATGGATAACAAAAGATCTAACAACTCGTAATGAGTTGGTTGATATATTACACGCCATATCTTAGCATTGAAAGTTCTAAAAATACTATATTGTACCATTAGGGCACATGCAACAAAACCAATTCCCACTATCATTATTTTCTCGTTATATTAACTCATGACGCATTGTTACGAGATGTTTGATATATTACATGCAATATCTTAGCATTGAAAGTTCCAATGGTACCATATGGTATCATATGGCAAAATTAGGGGACGTGCTACTTAACCAATAACCACTATCAGTATTTACTCGTTATATACACTCATGGCACGTTGTTACAAGTCTTTTGATATATTATATGCCATGTTTTAGCATTGAATGTTCCAATGGTACCATATGGTTTCATATGGCTAAATTAGGGCACGTGCTATTAAACCAATAACCATTATCATTATTTACTCGTTATATTCACTCATGGCACGTTGTTACGAGTTGTTTGATATATTACATGCCGTATCTTAGCATTAAAAGTTCCAATGATACCATATGGTACCACATGGTACCATTAGAGCACGTGCTACTAAACCAATAACCATTATCATTATTTACTCGTTATATTCACTCATAATACGTTGTTACGAGTGTTTGATATATTGCATGCCGTATCTTAGCATTAAAAGTTACAATGGTACCATATGGTACCACATGGTACCTTTAGGGCACGTGCTACTAAACCAATAACCATTATCGTTATTTACTCGTTATATTTACTCATGGCACGTTGTTACGAGTTGTTTGATATATTTTAAATGCCATATCTTAGCATTGAAAGTTCCAATGGTACCATATGGTATCA
>JAHWFO010050227.1:58739-75129 GCA_023313115.1 Rhysida immarginata
TTAGAGCACGTGCTACTAAACCAATAACCATTATCATTATTTACTCGATATATTCATTCATTACATGTTGTTACGAGTTGTTTGATATATTACATGCCATATCTTAGCATTGAAAGTTCCATTTTGTACCATTAAAACACGTACTACTAAACATTTCACACCAACATTATTAACGCGTTATATTCATTCGTGAGACATCCTTGCACGTACACGTGCGAATAGACCAATACCTGCTATCACTAGTTACTCTTATATATTCGTTCATGATATGTTGTGACAATTTGTTTGATATATTAAATGCCATATCTGGTTATAGGAAGTTTTTAAGGGGGGTATCTTAATGGTAACATTAAAGCACATGCCATTATAGTACGTATTTATTCCGGCTATCTCACGTTCGTACTTGTTTGTGCTCTGTCCCGTATTAATGGATTGGTGAAAACAGACTTCGAAAAAGTTAATTCGTTTTCAAGTTATCGTAATAAATACTAAGCTCCCTAGGAATAAACAAATTCTCTTGATTTAGAGACCGAACTGCCCTTTTAATAATCGTCAAACACGTGCATCCTGCACGCGCACCATCTCATTAACGTTTAGAGCACGCGCAGACTCGAACCCATGTATGTTCTCAACACGCGTTTTCCCGACTGCGAAGATAATTCGTGTCTTCCAGCAATTCAATACATGCACTCTTTCTATTGCAACGTAATGAATTGTGGGATTTTCTACAGATAGACGGACGGACAGCTGGACAAACCGATCACATAAGCACATTTCTATATATAGAAAATGTGCTAAACAGATGGCATTTTATGTCACGGATTTGTATTAAACTGAAAATATTACAACAAGTGATGATATGCGCTCTTAGCTGACTATCATGCAGCTTTTGAGCCTCTTAATGTACAGCTGGTTTATTAGAATTTTTGGCGTCGACTAGTAAGATCATTTTGCGCCTTTTACACAAGTTATATCTGTATGCAGCCCGGGACAAACACAAACACCCATGCCCACGGCGGGTTTCGAACCCACGACCAGGTGGATTCAAGAAGTAAAATGCCTACGCCCTACCCTTCTCGGTTTGGTTTGTTTGGTATTAACGTCCTTTTCAAACTGCCATGGTCATTTCAGGACGGCGTTATAGGGGCCGCAAATTTTGCCTCGCAAGGGTTCTTTAACGTGCAGCCGGCAAACGACTACTGGGACCAAAGGCTTTACTTCACTTTCGAAGGAAGTGCGTGATCACAGGATATTCCACCTGAAAAAATCCTCGTCGTCCTCGGCCGGGATCGAACCCGCGTCCTAGGGCATCAGAGGCGATCACGCTACCCCTGAGCCACCGAGGCCGATCTACCCCTCTCGGCTACCTGGCCGGCCATTTGCACACTTCCTGATATACTTTTATCAACTACTAGCATTAGTATTAAAATTCATAACGATTTAATAAAATATTTCCTGAATTAATCAAACAAACTTTGAGACTTTTGGCGATGATCCTTCGTCAGCACGGATGCGGTGACCATCCGTCTGCTGCAGAGTCCCATACGTAGCAGGGTCCTCTATATTGAGGTTTTAGAAACATGTCTGGTAGCAACCTCTTTGGTATGCTGGTCCACTGTAGCTCTTCGGTTGGCCTTCACACACCTTCGCAGCCAACGGCATGAGGAGCTCCTCATTTTCCATATCGTTTATTCTGAACGGTCCCATTTTTCCTGTCAGGGTACACTTTTAACTAAAGCAGAACGAGAACAGTTCACAAACTGCGCGGATTCCGAAATCTGCCATCCGAAAGCCGATTATCCTTTAAATCCTTTAATGCCTTTTCCAGATCTGATAAATCACGTTTCTTACCCATTGCAGCAACGAGTGATATGTTTTTAACAGTTTTTAACATAATGGAAACCTACCTTATATAGTCATCTAACCAATTCCCAACACGTAACATAGTTCCTCGGCTGGACACCCCCGAAGACAAACGTAGGGCGTGGTCATGATAATGTGACTCGACCCTGTAAATTGTACGTTAATGCTATGTATCCATGTATGATGCTATAACACAAAAATGTGCTCCCACTATCCGCTATGGCGATAATAACATTCTTGTTTAATATTTTAACTGATTTTGTATTCGTTTTTATGGGTATATATCATCAGGGATAATAACCCCTGATTGGGATGAATGTCTTTCTTTTATCCCTACTAGCAACCAAAAAAATGTCATTTACAAACTTAATGTATTATGACGTATTATATGAAAAGAGTACAACCGTATCAAACCCATTGAACTAATGGAAGACTGGGAGTTTTTATCATTCAATCTGAAATAGATATCTTAATGCTATTTATTATTCCTATCAGGTCAATCTATCTCTTTTCAGCAGACTATCTGGTCTTTCTAAACTTAATGCAATTTAAATAAAACTCGGAAGAATGTAGACTGTAGATCAATGGAAGCCTTAAGAGTAAATCCTTTTGTAGAGTTCTTTAATATCTTACACGAGCATCGAAATAATTATTAGAGTTTAAAAGAAATAAAATAATATGACCATCAGCTGTACAGACTATAACACCTAGGGTCAAAATTATATTTACGAAGTTCACCAGAAACAAAATGAATGAAGCTGAACGATTTTGAAAATTTATTGTAATTTAATGGCACTAGATACAGTCATAACACTACTCAAGTTGTTTATCCTGGTTACTATAGATTAGCCGACAACTTTTTTTCCACAAATAAGATGCTTTGTTAATAAGTTCCTCAGGCATTTTCTTCCACTCATCGAAAAGAGCCTTTTAAAGCCCATTTACACTTTGCAACCCTTGCAGGTTCTGTTTTAATTAACCCCAGCCAAAATAGCCCTTGGGGGCTGAGTCTGGATATTAAAGCATCTGTTTGTCGGGGTGAATGTACTTAACTTTTCTTTTTTTCAAGAAGTCAAGTGTTTTGTGGGCTGCATGCGCAGGGGGCAGATTCTTGATGGAGAATGTGGTCGTCTTTTGGATATAATTTTCGAGCAGCCGTGTCCAAAAACGGTTTGATAACCTTGTTGATATAATGATCTGTGTTTATCTTAGCCCAAGGGTTGATAATTCGCAAACACGTTTTGCCATTATATGAAATCCCTCCCCACATCATGATGGCTTTGGAATTTGACGGTTTTTTGTTGACAGTCGTTCGAGGCTTTGGCTTCCCACGTGAACGATTAAGAACTCTTCCCTGTTTCCTGTAGCCCCAACGATATGCAATGAGTAGATCGCTTATGTGGCCTCCATCTTTGGGGCAATTTGAAGGCGGCGAAAAGTGGAACTAATCTCTATTGTTAGTGTAGGCGCCATTACTGTGGTTGGCAGAATAACATCGCCAGCCAAAGTGCCTTTACTATATATCCGCTTTGTCGCCAGCTGAGAAAGCAACCCCCCCCCCCCAACAACATCGTGCTTGTATATGTTTATAGTCTGAAATTTCTTAAGCGACTTCTCCTAAATTTATGCTTTTTAATAAATGCGGTATATAATTTCATAAATAACTCTAAACAATCATTCTGGTATCACTGGAATATCGACATATTTAACGTATCAACAACCATGATATAAAAGATGACCAGGATTTTTACATGAGAAAAACATTCTAAGACGCAGAAAGATAAAACCACACCTATGAAAGGTCAGTGGTGAACCTTTAATATATCTATTGCTACAATTTAAAGCTGGACAAGAAATCGGCATTGAGTTTTACTGTGTTTGTCTACGCAAACTTCAAACGTAAACATACGATGAAGGCCATTTTTTGTCAACTAAAGCAATGGCCGACAGGCTTTCAAATGGGGACGCGTTGGTGGCGCTGAAAGCAGCTCATGAGCGATCTACTCGTTTCATATCGTTGTGCAGCCCGTTAAATTGAACTATGCCTCGTCTGTGGTAATAAGTGTTTCAAATTTTTCATAAGAAATCTGTACAATGGCAATGATCTCTGTCGCCTCTTCTCAATATTGGCTGACGAGATACCATGAACTTGATTATTTTCTCATTTCCAAATTGAATGTATCGAAATATGATACCGGATTGTTGACCTAGGAAGGTTCAGTAGTCTGGCCATACTTCTTTGGCTCGGTGGGTATGCAAATTTTAACATGTTCCTGAGGCATTTTATCTCACAAGCACTCCCCGAACATGACGTCTAGCTTTGTGTCATTTCTTCACTGGTGATACAGTGATTACAGTGGTTTCTTTGGCGTCTTTTCTCAGTTTCGATATTGTTCCTACGCCCACCGTCAGATTTGAACGTTTTAGCAAAATATAGAGGCTGTTTTTCCATTGCTCTTAGCAGTTTTGGAAGGTTTCTACTGGAATGACTTTCAACTCGTCGATTACGCTTTTCTTGACATTATTAAAAATACCAAAATGATGAATACTCAAATGGTTTTTCAGTCGAGGCAATAAAAAAGAAGTCATATGGTCCGGGATCCGCCCAATAGGAACTGGAGAACAGAGGAATGAAGTTTTTCACCACAAATTTGATGATGGACAATTGCGTGTGACATGGGGCGTTTTCATGGTTCAACATCCATGTGCGTCCAATGCCTGGTGCAGTACCTAATAAATGATGAACGGTGAATGTGTTCAACTATTAACATTCTACTTATTATTCCCAACATTAATCTATCGTATGACATCACAAGAGTGTTCGCTCTTTCCCTATTAACATCCATTTTTGAGGTTGAAGGTCTTCTCACACATGGTTCTTTTTCCACTTCTCGGCCATTTAAAAAGTCACAGTAGCGGATTGTGCCACCTAAACACTTGGATCCTAAGTCACTATAGCGATTCTCCAAGCTTTACACAAAATTTGATAGCACATCTTTGCTCAAAATATTGCCGGTCCTTTTTCCTAACGCACGCCATAAACACCATTTCAACTCAAACACTCAGCAATCGCATAGCAACTAGAAGAAGTTCAAACTATTACAGAGTCTACCTCAGTGATTTTACTCACTTCCGTGAAAAGGGGGAGACAGTAAGGTTGTCTTTGACAGTGTTTTCTAGTGCACCTCGTACACTGTGTCCAACTAAATTTCCAAGCTGGACTGGGCGTATCCACTTAAATTTTCAAATTCAATTGTTAGACATTGTTAATTTTACTTTGCACAAATGCCTTGCAAGTTTGACTGGACACTCCTAGAGTTGGCCCAAATGTAGATTCTTAGCCAAGATCAGAAAGGCTGCGAACCGTGAAACCCAGCACGCGAAGATCACAGGCCATCGTCGTTCGTCACATGTACAACCTTGGCAAGAACAACAGAAGCTGCTGCATTGTCTCACCGAACCCTTTCTATTTGGTTTTGGTCTCTCACTAACTGACGACAGGTCAAACAAACCGCCTAGTAGATGTGTCCAAAGATTTTTTTTTAATAAATTGCATATGTTTGAGAAAAATGTTATGACATCATATTCGGCGTGGGTATTGTGCGACAACATTTCCTGTAGTACGTTGCGTGCGTCCGTGTTATCTTGTTGTCAGTAAAAGTAGCATTGAGTGAACGTATTAGATGAATTATCACTCGGACAAAGAAAGGGCGGACATTGAATTACAATAATCCTGCTGAAGCGCGACGACTGTAGCAGAGAGGTTCCTAATAACGACATCTCCCCATTGAAAAAAACTTAAAGGTTCAGTTCTTGAGATTTGATATGAAAAAATTGTAATACTTTGAACTTTCACAATCGCACCACTGGATATGCCGCCATCACATTTCAAAGTCATTTTTCTCGAAACGGAAGCCATCTATAAAAACACCAGAATACGGACAAGTGTTTCTCGTTTACACAAGTTAAGGTAGTACCCAACCTACCTCACAAAAAATGGACTCGTGCATCCAACGCTCCACGGATGCACTGTGCAGCGTCTGTGACAGACTGGCCTCAATGCATGAGAGAATTTGCATCGCCCTATTTTACACAATTACAGCTATAGGACACGTCGCAAAACCACTCAGTTAGTTTAGAGCCTCCGTTCATCGTATCATAACGATGGATGAGATAAGCCCGTTCGTAAGAGCCAAAACTGAAACTCCTATCTGACGAATGGCGCCATTACAGGTCAACACGAATGTCAAAAGTGCGTCAGAATTCTAAGAATATGAATGTGTGTCACACTCGATTCACACCTTTCAAAGAACATGTGTACTATGCTTTCCATATCGCTGGCATCGGGACATAAACAACACTGAGGGTATGAAGAGGACTCTTTTGTATGAATTTCAATTATTAGTTGCCACTAATAAGGAAAGAGCCCTCATAAAAAATTACATCGCGACAATTAGAAATCTTACTAGCGAAGTATTTTATATTTTTCCATTCATCGCAATTAGCTGCCGTTTTTGCAGATTCTGCATTTAATGTGTATATATCCGATCTTTCACTAAATGACTAAATTTTTTCTCTTTGTGGTACATGATGAAATGTACAGTTCGTAGTTTTGACATTTATTTTTTCTTTAACCATCAACAGAGTTCATTAAGCCAGGTTTTGTGAATATACGTCAAATCTCCATTCCGAAAATTTCTAAACATATTGAAGAATTTGTTAACCTTATTCAAGAAGCATTGTATTAAGACAAGCTAAAGCATCAGACATTAACCAAATTTTCATTTAAGGACTGTTTGCGCCATTCCCGTTAATCAAAAGCAATTCCTACCTCCAATACTTTCTACTTTTGCCTGTTTCATAACATTACGATTGACATGAATATAACTCTTAAATCAATTCGTAACGGGTTTCAATTATACCCTATGAGCTTCATTTATTTAATAGCACTGCATATTTAACAAAAAAGAGATAATTTTTAATGCATTTCGTGTAAATAATCATCTTGTAAAAAATTTCAACAAACAGAAGAATCTTATATTCTATGAAAACTGTTTGATGGTGTAATCTCAGTCTTCATCATCTAAGTGTGCCTCACACTCTAACCTCAAACGCGATCGCTTCCAACAAACAGTGACAGGAAAAAATATTAATACGTTTACTGACAGTGATAATAATTAATACCATTCAAGTAATGTAGACAAAAAGGCGCTTTTATCTGTGTCTCAGAATCGACTTAAAGCATCCGTATCTAGCAAGCCATCTCCGCCATAAGAAAGTTAATATAAACAGCCCCTGTATTTGGAAAGTGATACCCTCTGATGTAACCTATTTAAAAGAGCTGAATTCTTCTATATCCAGTTCTCTAAATTGTGTTCGCCTTCCCACCACAATATAAACTACGTATATCATCAAAAGTTTCCGGGCACCCCTCTAAACCAGTATCCACATTTACATTTTCTGATATCTAAAATAAAAAAGAGCAATCTGCCATGCTAATATCATTTGTAATTCAAATTGGTGCAGTATAGGTTTCTTATCAGAGCTCAGTGAGATCCAACGTTCCAAAAAAAGTCGTACAAGTCGATATTTTTATCATTAAGCAAATACCCCGTTCAACTGTAGACGACATCATTGTCAATTGAAAATCTTAAGGAGCAACGTCAAAGAAAATAAAATCGGAAGTCTTCTGCTATACTTGCTACAGACTTCCAAAATGCCACTTTAATATCGGCAGTGAAAGTACCCTATGTTTCTATGACCTTGCTACTGCTCATAGGCTCTGCATTAGCAGAACTCATCCATATTTACTTACAGTATTGTGTGCAGTTCAACGAAACTGGCCCATATAGCAATGAAAGCGTTCTTATGGAGCAAAGCATAACGTCATATACTCTAACAATCAGATGGTCGAGTTGAGTCTGGCGGATGCCTTCATGCTTGACTGCGTGGTGCCCATTGTAATGTTTGAGGAAGCGGTGTCATTGTATGAGACTTATTTTCATGGCTTGGAGTAGGCTAACGTGTTCCAATAGCGGGAAATTTGATGTCTACAAGTATTAATAGAAAAAAATATCTCGACATGATATCGAACCAATGAGTATATGTATAATGCTCATTACCTCTAACAACTTAGCTGTCATTGACACTACACGGAAAATAGGTCGCCAAATAATTAAGTGAACTTAAAAATTATTAGACTAATTTTATATTCGTTCATCTAGAAATCAGTCTCAGTCTATAAAACACAACGTTAAAGTCAAAGTTACCTTAATTTAACCTTATATTTTCTGTCAAAAACTCGAGACAACTCATGCTGGCGAAATTTGCCCAACATGAAAACTTATATGAGAGTATATATTTTCTTTAAAGAAAGTAATTTAATAGAATATTTTCAGCCCATCTCTTTCCGGTGGAATTTAGCATTCGACCTGGCATCTCTTCCAATTAATGAGCTTTAAAAACAACCATTAAGAATATATTTCTCCCTCTGCAGAGATTTCAAATTGAACGTTTTTGAAGTAAAACATCTTTTGATACTGTAGTACAAACTCGTTTATCGGAAATCCGAGCATAAAGAATAAATTGAAACCTAAGTGAAGTATTTTCATTACAGCAACAATAAACATTAATGAATCTCCGAGATATATCATAATAGTAAGCAATGGCGTAAAATGGCTAAGTTGCGGGGAATAATTAAAAGATAAATAAAGGAGAATAAATGAGGATATAAGTGGGGAAAACATGGATAAAAGGCGTTATACTAAAGTTTTAAAATTTTATTGTCAATTTTATTTTCTACTGATTTGTTTTTTTTTTTCCTTTTGTGGCTGTGAATGTTATTTTTTGCTAAAATATCTGCATCATCATTCAGAGATTATATTGTTTGCGTTAAATACAGTAATTTAAACAATTAAATGCTCAACTTGTCTTCTTTCTTTGATAACTCCATTTGAACAAAGATAACTCTGTCAGGTGTCACTTCTGATATAAATATTTATTTTCTTCAATAATACAGCGGTGTCCTTAAATTAAAGATTTTTCAAGAATGAAATGTTTCGCTTGTCCAATCAGCATCAAATTTGGCAGGGTACGCGCAGTGCATTTCATTAACAACCTTAAAACCAAAAAATTCAAAAAAATACAGATGGCAGCACTGCTGCTGACAGAAGAAACGAAAAACTCCTAAAATTTCAATGAGGTGTAGGCGGGATGAAATACTATCTAGCTATTTGTGGATTGCATAAAGAGTGGTCAGTAAGCCGTACGGTCCGCCCGCACAGCAACGCAAGCAGCACATTCCGCACCTGAGTATCAAGCAAGTTGTCTGGGTTGCATCTCATTCTCAAAGGAACGCTATTCTTTGCTCTTTTAGTGTTCGTGTTGATGGCATGGGTCCAGCAATACATATCCCCAAAGCGGCTCATGCATTTTCAATTAGATTAACTTCTTGCGAACATGTTTCCCGCTTCAAATGATGGATATCTTCATATTGCAGGATTTCGTCAACCAAAGGAGCTCTAGGGAGATGGTCGATGACGTGCACGTACAAAAATTCTGGACTAGCAACATTCCTAAAAACTTAGCTCTCGATCTGGAGTACAATCCATCACTTTTCGGAAAGCATAACAAGTATTCAGAAAGACATGATCCATCCCTCTTCCACACAGTAAAGCAAGCTGGTGAACGTCCTGGCATATTACGCACCCTCGTATCATGGTAGATTTTGAGGATTGCATCACACTCTTCCAACAATCATCTTCTCAGCTCGTGTAGCGTTCATGATAGTGAAATTCTGGATCAACAGTATCCTGAAAAGTCGAACATTTGGATGAAGGACATTCTCTATTATTCATGGGTAATGCAGGTCGCTTGTCGAAAATACAGAGCGTTTAATAGAGCCCATCATCATGTCCACAGTATCGCTTCGCCACTCCTGTACTTGATTAAAGAAAGAACTTACCCATAAAACAGAACTCTTTCCATGATGCTTTTTCGGTGCCCCAGAACAAGCGTCCTCTCGGGTGTGCTAAGATCATGGGATGCATAGTCCAACAGCTTAGTGTATTCCCGCTTTGTTTGTCTTACTGGGACGTGGTAATGCGTGTGTCATATGCTACAGCGTCGGACAGTATTCCCATCCTGCTGTGAACGTCTTTACAGGCAAGATTTTCTGCTGGTTGATGTTTTGTATATAGATTTTTATGCCTTTGTTTACTATTACGATAAATATTGGAGATTCATGAATGTTTGCTATTGCTGTAATGAAAATACTTCACTTAGGTTTCATTTTTTCTTTATGCTTGGATTTCGGTTAAACGAGGTTCTACTATAGTACCAAGAGCAGTTTAAAAACGTTTATTTTGAAAATCCGGCATTTCAAAATATCCAAGCTCTAAGCATAGGACATAAACTTTTCATACAATGTTATGCATTTATATCCACCAGGATCTTTAGAATTATTACAGCTTGGAGATTTTAGTGTTTTACATCTTCTAACTTCTAATAATTATTGGGATATCCAAATAAATTCTTAATGCATTCTATATAAAAAAGTGTGCATTCACATTCTTTGTTGAATTACATTTAATTTCTCTATATGGTTATATTTAAAGCGTCATCAATTGAAGGAAATGCCAAGTAGTGTGCTGAATTTCGCCTGAATGAGATGATCTAAAATTATAATCATAACCACAATGGAAAAAAAACTTATAAATTCCCGAAAATGAACACGTATTTCGCTGATTTATCTTGAGTTTTTGAGATAGTGGTATGATAACTTTGATTTTATCGTAATGGTTAACAGTCCGTGACTGATATCCAAATGAAAGAATACAAACTTAGGAGTTTAAAAACTGCAAAATATAGGAATTGCTGGTTCCTTTAAGTACTGTGTGATATCCTTGCTGTGTCGCGTCTGTCATACTCGAGCTGGTAGAGGCAGTTTGCGTGAAACTCGTGCTGTCTGGTTCGATTCCATGTTGCGGAAATTTTCATTTCATTTTTTTTATTTTTATTTTTTATTTGTTGTTTTGGTTAATTTTAACTATCCGCACAAATGAGCGAGATGGATTGATTGCGCCAGGCACGCTGGCTGAAAAGACTAAGTTCAGTGTGTGGAGGTTTCAAGTTACAGAAATCATTTTGTCAGGGATCCATTATAACATGGGATCTATCAAACGCTTTTCGCCGCCTTCGTGTGTGTTCAATATGGTAACCATACATCGCTGCTATTACTCTGCATCGCAGTCTTCACTGCAGGAGAATGGAACGCAGAATATCAAGATCAATTCGTAACCAATCCTGTTGACACATCTTCCAAAGACCTTGCACTGTTCTTTATAGCCTCTTTATGAGATTTCGTTTACGTAGATCAAAGCCACAAAAACTCATAGTCGATGCTTCCGTCGACAAGACGGGTATTTCACTGAATGAAATCAAGCGTACTCCAGTATCTTCTTGCGTGTCTTTCACGAACATGCGAGTTGACGCGGTCGTGTGACTCGATGCCTTGTCTTGTATACTTCTGTACCATACAAATCGAGGATGTCATGGGTAAATATGGGGGTTAGAAAGTTATTCTGATCGTACATGGCGTTGACTTTGGCATTTGACTCAACTCTGTGTAACTTACCGTTCTTGCCATATCCTACCACTATCATGAAACCTTTTGAAAATATTCCTTTGCATTCATCGTAACATTTTCTGAATTGGGTGTTAGAAACCATGCATCACACATCATCAACCAACCTAACCTATCAACCGTGAGTTTATAGCGAAGAAAACTTAGAGAAAGGAGTAATTATCGGTTACCAAGTCTATTCGTCAAGTTTTTGAAAAATTATCGCCGCTACGTTCAACTTTTATTCATATCGTGAAGAAATGAAACACTACAGGCATTAGATTACTTCGGACTAACGACAAATCCGACGGTTGTTGAAGCGGGGGATTCGTAACTCCGCAAGAAACCACTCGAGTTGCAACAGCAGAAAGGAGTCCGTGTGCATTGCGATACTTTACAGAAAAAACTGAATTCAGTCGTATTCAACTATCGAAGAATGAAAAAATATTTTCTGGAGTGACGAATCATGCTACAGTCTATTCCAGCCGGACGGGCCCGTATGGGTATGGCGAATGCCAGGGAGCAATTTTTAACAAAATGCATTGTTTGGTGGACGTGGAATCATTGTGTGAGGTTGTTCATTATTGTATGGCTTGGGGCACTTTATCACCTCATTTTCGGGGAGAAAGGAAGAATTCGAATCAGGCGACAGTAGTGGAAGAGAAGAAAAAGCCGGACCCCGCGGGAAATAATGGCAGCGGTCGGAAGGTGAGCGTTCAGCGAGGGATCCGATTCGCTAAAAAGAGAAAGAGAAAAAGAGGAGGAAAAGAGAAACGATTTGTACGGGGCAGAAGGTTCGAGACTCCAAACAGTGAAGGTGACGGAAAGTCGAGAGGGAATCAAAACGTGAGGAAGAATACGTGGCGACCAGGCCATGGAGCAAGCGAGTCGCACGGAGTAGCTGGAGCGCTACGCGGCCGAGAACGACACGGAAGTCGGCGTGGATGTTTCGACGGGAACCGGAGACGGGAGAAACGAAGGATACAGGTCGTTTCGACGAACGGCTGTGAGAAGGTTCGTTACGGGAGTCAGCGCGACGTAGTGCTGGGACGAGTCGAAGTTCGCCAAGCGTCTCGAGAAGCCGAAAGCATCCGACGGGAGTGAAAGCAACGAGCCGTGGAGAAGAGAGAAGGACCGGCTGTTCTTTCTCAGCGAAAGCCCTCACCTACCTGCCAAGTAAGACATTCTTTTCCTATGCTAAATGGCCTGTAGCGGGCAGTAAGCCTAACTTTGCCGACAGGCCACGCGGAACGCAAAGTGAGCGGGGGTCACATGATTATGGAGGACCTAATTGCATAACGAAAGCCCACACCTCCCCGCCAACCAAGACATTTAGTTCTAATGCTGAATGGCTCGTATCTGTCTTTAAGCCTAACAGTGACGACGGACAAAATGAACTGCAAAGTGAGCGAGAGGCATATAAAGAGCCCTCCTACACAGCGAACGGCTTTGGTAGTCAGTTAAGCATTTGGCAGGCGGGTTCGGAACTAGAATATGATGGAACCGCAGCGCATGCGCGAATGCATCAGAATTGAGTTCCCCAGCAAGATTAAATGCATAGACAAGTGGAGGTAATAGACAATAAGAGTGAATTCAAGTGGTTACGTGGAGAGCGTCCGCAGGACAGTAGCCCTTCCCTGTACGGTCCAAGTGCCACACCAGTGTCCGAGACCCAGAGTTCAGCGAACCCTTCAGTAATAGAGGCGTTCGTTCCGACAGAGAAAGCTTTGAATTTAAGAGAAATACAATCTTTGCTCTCGTGGGAGAGAGAGGATTTACTTTCTGGTGGATTTGTGCCTACCCGGGTGGCCAAAGCGGGTAGGTGTCGGGAGTTAGCTTCCGACCAGCGAAAGCTGTGGGCCAAGTTCATGTTGCCTCGTTAGAGGTGTTTTCACGTTTTTACGTTGGGTGTAGCATAATGCCACCTGTAAGATCTTTTTAGATCTTAATTCTGTGGAGGCAATACCATCTGCCTCTCCACTTCAAAAGTGGGAGAGAGAGGAGCAGTGTACATCTGGTTTTCATCGTCTGTGATTTTGGATTTTCTCCTGGAGTGGACATTTCAAGGACTGGACTTTTTGTAAGTGACTTTTTGTGCATTTATTGATTTGATTTTGTCGGCGTACATGACCCCAGGCTTGCCCTGGGTGCTCGCGACCCGTCCATCCTTTACCGGCGTCATCTGTGCCCAGTGGAAGACTGCAGACCACGGAGAGGATGATTCTCATCACCTGCGAGAGAGCCTTCAACGTTGCGGAGTTTATGAAGGAAGACCCTCCTGTCCAATATCGACGTGCCAGATTTCCTGCCGAACGATCATCCAGCAGTCATCTGCCTCCAGAAACTCTCTTCTACGGAGCTCCGTTTGCATGCAGCAACTGAGTCAGTTTCTAAGAAGATTATTGATCTTAAGTTTGTTATGGTTAATGACATCAGGATTAATTTGTTTCTATACATATAATAAAACTGTAACGAGTCCGTGGTTGTTCGGGCATCACTCAAAAACTACAGGACGGATTTTGATGAAACTTAGTATGATTATAGCTTATAGTCTGAGTCTTCAACTAGGGTACTTTTTTCTGCGTGAAAACGTCCCATTCCCACGGGAAAATACCTGAAGGGCTCAGTGTTGTGGTAATTAAACTTGCCAACAGATGTAGTTACGAGTATGAAAATTCGTGCAGCAGTAGTTCAACTTGCCAACAGATGTAGTTACGAGCAATGACGTATATTAAAGATAGACTCCGAATCCTATTGTTAACAGCGGCAAAAAGTGAAGCAAATTGAGCCATGGCAGTTCTGGGCAGGAGTGAGCCCTGGAGTAATTAGTTGTCTGGCGGCTTGCTTTTGAAGATTTTGGGTCCGAGGAATAATTAATTCAAAACCATTCCTCAAAGTTGTTCTGCGTACAACTGTACAAACAAACACGAAAAAGGGTCAGGAATCATTTTCCACAAGCATAAATCAAAAATACGTAACTAAAATGAAAATACATACCTGAAAGACAATCAAAACGAAATTGAAATTGAAACCGTGATCGAAAAATTGCTTATAAAATATAATAAAATACTTCAAATACAAACTAAACGAAAAGTATTTTATGTGAAAAAATTAATTATTAATCAGCTACTCTTATGTTTAGCCATGTGTTTTGCATCATCTTCCCTCACTTTCGGCCATGACAGTTCTGGGCATGGAGCTTCCCAATTTGCTTCAAGATCATTTGTCTGAGGATTTTTTACGAGAAATGAGACAGGCTATTGAAGGCGGGAAACTGAATGATGAGATTCGTGAAACTCTTATGAATCGGTTTTTAAGAGATATTCAAGATGTCGTATTTTCTATTGGTGGTAATCCTCTGCCAAACTATGGTTTGCCTGCACCAAGTTCAGATGCAGGGCGTGGCAATAGAAAGTACATAGCCGAACCAACCATAACCCAGTTGAAATTGCGGAAACTCTTCGAGACGGTATAAATGCACTAACAGCAGAGAATTTACGACTGTATTTGTGAGAGTACCACCAAACCCAGAGGGGATCTGTTTTCCTTAGATGCACCAGGTGGCACTGGAAAAACATTCTTGACTAAAATTATCCTGGCTGAGGTATGAAGCGAAGGCAAGGTCGCACTAGCTGTAGCCTCCTCAGGGATAGCGGCCACTTGACTGCCCGGTGAGAAAACTGCCCATTCCATGTTTAAAATACCCCTACAATTAGACACTTCAGAGACGCCAGTTTGCGACATCTCGCGTAACAGTGATAAAGCGAGAGTTTTGCGTGACTGTTACCTAATTGTGTGGGATGAATGCACGATGGCACACCGCAAGGCAGTGGAAGCTGTGGACAGGACATTGCAAAATATCAGGCAAAATGACAGGCCGATGGGAAGCGTGACAGTGCTTTTTTGTGGAGACTTTAGACAGACGCTACCAGTAATTACACGAGGCACTAGAGCTGATCTCATAAACGCTTGCCTAAAGAGCTCCACTCTCTGGACTAGGGTCACACGTTTGCACTTGACAGCTAACATGAGGGCGCAAAGAGGAGGAAATCCAAACGCACAAGAGTTCTCCGAATTTTTACTAAAAATTGGTGAAGGCACGTGCCCAAATGAAGACGGAAAAATAAATTTACTACAAAATTTGTGCTAAGCAGTCTCTTCTTCAGCAGAACTTATTTCATCAGTTTACGGCGACATAGAGCAAAATTTAGCAACAATACGTGAAAATTCTTGGCTTTGTGAGCGAGCTATTCTGACGCCGCGGAACGACCAAGCTGTAACAATCAATGACATTATATTGGCACGCGTAGCAGGCGAAAGTGTTGCATACACCTCCATCAACCGAGTAATGGAGCAAGATGAGGCCACAAGCTACCCAGTCGAATTTTTGAATTATTTCTCAGCACTTGGGCTTCCATCTCATAAAATAATTTTAAAAGTGTGTGTGCCTATAATGCTTTTGAGGAACTTAAGCCTACCCAAGTTATGTAACGGCACCCGCCTGAGAGTACTTGCTCTGCAACAAAACGTGATAGAGGCTGAAGTGCTGACTGGATGCGGTGCGGGTGAGCAAGTTTTTATTCCCCGGATTCCTCTTATACCCAATAACTTCCCATTTAGATTCAAGCGCGTGCAATTTCCTGTCACTGTTTGCTTTGCAATGACCATTAATAAGGCGCAGGGTCAGATGTTGGGTACCAGCTGCTTCTCACACGGCCAATTGTACGTAGCTCTTTCTCGGGTCAGTGATGCCAAAAATCTGTTTGTACACGCGCCAGTTAATATTACCGAAAACACTGTTTACAGAGAGGCTTTTTGTACACAATAAAAATACGAGGCTCGTCCAGAAAGTAAGTTCCGTTCGGTAATAAAAACAAAACTACTACATATATATTCAAAATTTTT
>JAHWFO010050227.1:75529-141446 GCA_023313115.1 Rhysida immarginata
CACCGGCGGCAGCTTCTACGAAATGATCATGGGGAAGTACATTGAGCGCTATGACAAATACTTAAATAAACTTGGAAGCTATGTGGAAAAATAGTTAAAGGTACATAGAATCTGGTAAAGAAAAAATTTTGAATATATATGTAGTAGTTTTGTTTTTATTACCGAACGGAACTTACTTTCTGGACGAGCCTCGTAGTTTATTAAATTTTCTCTTTCTTCATTTATTAAATTATTTCTCTTTCATCAAGGGGTAACACAAGGGGTATCCCAGTGTTAATATTTTTAATTGAGATTATATATACTTTAATAATATTTGTTTTGAAAATTGACATTACGTCTTATATTAATAAAATTTTACAGTGTTATATCTTATCTTAACGTAACTTTAAATTGTTAAAGTATTGAAAAGAAAAAATTGCAAATGACCTACTCGTATTTAGGTTACGTTAGGTTAGGGAACTAAACGCAAAAGCTACTGGACGGATTTTGATGAAGGTTAGAATGGTAATAGATTAGAGTCTGGGTCAACATTTAGGGTACTTTTTTCTGCGTGAAAATGTCTTATTCCCACAAGAAAAAACAACGGCTCAGAGGAATGGTAGTTAAACTTGCCAACAGATATCGCCAGATAGAAGATATGCCTTCTAAATATGCCTTCTAGAAAGAGGTCAAATCTTTCCCAGCTGCTTCTCAAACGGCCAATTGTACGTAGCTCTTTCTCGCGTCGATGATGACAACAATCTGTTTGAACGTAAAAATGATGCCACGTAAAATTACCAATAACACTGTTTACATTTAAATTTATTATATTTTCTCTTTCTCTTTATTATTGTATCTCTTTCATCAAGGGATAACACATGAAACTTTTTATTCCGGTAATCCCCCAGGAAGCATATTTCGGGTTCTACGTGAGCGGAGCCGCGGGCACATCTAGTACTAAATAAATTTTAAAAAATTAAAGTTGATAGCACTGCTGCTGACAGAAGAAATGAACAACTACTAAAACCTCAATGAGATGTAGGCGGCCTGAAGTATCATCCAGTTGTTTATGGATTGCAGACAGAGTCATCAGTAAGCTGTACTTATCGAAACGCAAGCTGCGCAATGTGCTGGAATACTACGGAGCAGATTATCAAGCAAATTTGTGGGGGATTTGCATCCCACTCTTCAAGCAACGCTGTTCTCTGTAGGCGTGCATTCATGGTGGTGGAACGGCTACAGCAATACGTATCCTCAGAACGGCTCATGCATTTTCAATTGGATTAAGTTCTTGGGAACGTGCAGGCCACTACAAATGGTGGAACTCTTCCACCAAACGAGCTCTAGTGTAGTGGGCGTTGACGTGCACGTGCAGACATTCTGGACAAGCAACACTCCTAAAAAGTGAGCTAGCGATCTGGACTACCATCCAGCTGTTTTCGGATGACATAAAAATATTCAGTAAGCCATACGGTCCCTCCCGCACAGTAACGCAAGCTGCTGAACGCACTGGCAAGTTACGCAGCTTTGTATCAAGCACGTTTTGGGAGATTGCATCCGAGTCTTCCACTAACCCTTCCTCAGCTCGTGTAGTGCTCGTGATAGTGGAATTCTGGACCAACGGCACCCTGAAAGTCGCACATATGGTGAAGGATATTTTCCCTTATATTTGGGTAATTTCAAGCCCCCTGTCGAAAATACGGAGGCCCATTATGTCGCCTGTCCATACAATCACACGGCCACAACTTTACCGGTCTCGTTCGACAATGTTTTCAGGATTGGGGTTGCTTTCACGCTGGACGATCATTCTTCGTGAATCACACTCAAGACTGTATCGGAACTTATCAGAAAACAGAACTCTTTCCATGATGCATGTTCGGTGCACCACAACATTCGTTTGCACCGTATTAGGATCATGGGACGTGGTGATGCGTGCACTTCATCTGCTATAGTGTCCAACAGTATTCCCATCCCGCTGGAAATGTCATTACAAGCAAGATTTGCCGCTGGTTGACATGTTCAGCGGGATTCTTCCACTTGTGAGTGGTCTATCTATGGACATATTATAGTTCTGCCACTTGTTTGTAGATCCAAATGAACACGTTAGATCATACTTAAAATTGACACCCGATCAGCGACTCCATTTCACTGCAATTACGCAACAAAAGCAACCATGTGTGACACTAACTATACAAGCGTTCTTAACTTTTTTAATTATTCTAAGAAAAAGAGTTTGAGTAATTTTAATTTTGGATGGAATTGGGAGAGCTTCTGTACTCCCTGACTAAGTTTTGTCCTGATCGTACAATCAAAACAGCTCACGGTAGAAAATCCTCTAATTTATGGACACCAGTTTATAAATACCGTAAGACTCATAAACTTTCCAACAATAATAGAAAGGACAGTACACAGTTACAGGAAAAGTGATATTTTTCCATTTAATATCTTGTTGGACCGTGGAGTACTGAAATTACGTTATCGAATCTCTTGGGCATAATATTAATAAAGTTGCGATAAACAGTTTTTGGTATTACGAGTCCATTCTTGCGGCCAATAGATTTCGGACGTGGCTCTCTGGCTCGGTGGCATCTTATATATACTCTAGTAGGTTGAAGTCTGGGTTTTGTGTAAGTGGCGATTGACATTCATGCCTGTGTGTCATTGCCTGATGAAAGCCGAAACCATGACATGGTGCATTATTTTCCCTAAAGTAACAATCCTCGTTGCCAAAAAAATTCCCACAGCGTTATATGCACCCGATTGTCGAAAATGTTTTTGTAAGTTTGAGAATTCAAATTGCCTTCTACTACGTGTAAGGGCACCAAACCATATCAAGAAAAACACCTCTTCCAAGATTCCACGAACACCAAACTCATGGTTGAAACAATTCACTTAGTTAAAAGACGTTCCTCGGCATTCGCCATACCCACACGCGCCCATTCGGCTGGAATAGACTGTAGCGTGATTCCTCATTGTACAAAATATTTTTCTACTTATTGATATTTCAACGTTGGCGTTCCGAGCACTCTTGAGTCCGCATTGTGTTTGGCTTGCATGCGGAACACGCGAGTGAATGCGAAGTGGATTCAGTTCCTGAAGCAAAATATCGAAATGCACACGGAATCCTTTTGCCTGTTGAAACTCCTTGTTGATGAACTGGGGTGGTTTCTTGGGGTTGTTTGTGAATCTCGTCGGTTTTAGGGATCGTCCGATTAGATCCATGTCTGTAGTAATCCATTTCTTTACGATATGGCCAATAGTTGAACGTGGCTGGGATAATTTTCCGGAAACTTCGCGAATAGACATGCCCGCCAAGTTGCACCCGATTATTACTCCTCACTCAAAGTCTATAAGTTCTCTTCTTTTAACCATTCTTCACGTACGAAAACGTTGCACGAGCAATAGACACACACTATAATCTCATAGTACAGGGTGATTACAAAAGAACTTCATATTTTTAAAAATTTATTACATCAAAGCTATTCAGAATATAGACACACCACATAGGGATTCTTAAAGAAAAACTCTTGAAGTTTATTGTGACACAGTTAAAGATGTTCAATATGCCCCCCTGTCAATGCGGTAGTCGAATTCGTCCCAAACCCGTATTAACATGTCTCCATCAATCCCGCGTATCGCTACCGTAATGCGTTCTTTCAGCTCGTCTAGGTTACAGGTAAGGGGTACGGCGAAGACCTTGTCCTTTACACACCCTCATGAAAAGATATCACAAAAACCACAATCACACCCCCGTAAACAATCACAATAACCTGGAACTTGCAAAGTGGCCACCGCGGAGCCCCGACCTCACACCTTGTGATTTCTTTTTATGGGTTTGTGTAAAGGACAAGGTCTTCACCCTACCCCTTCCACTTGACCTAGACGAGCTGAAAGAACGCATTACGGTAGCGATACGTGGGATTGATGGAGACATGTAAATGCGGGTTTGGGACGAATTCGACTACCGCATTGATGTATGCCGTGTCACGACAGGGGGGCATATTGAACATCTTTAACTGTGTCACAATAAACTTCAAGAGTTTTTCTTTAAGAATCCGTATGTTGTGTGTCTATATTCTGAATAGCTTTGATGTAATAAATTTTTAAAAGTGTGAAGTTCTTTTGTAATCGCCCTGTACAATAGACTCCGAGAGTCGCAGTGCTTGGTTTCCTCCTAACCACTTCGATTTCTAGTTTAACCACTTTGGTTTCATGGTAACCACCCCTTACAGTTCATTCATACAGTTCACTATAATCTCAAATCAGCTGTTGATGTGCGATGCATGGGTTCCAACACGCAAGTCAGACTTCATGTAAATGAGATAGTGTCCGTTTTATTATTGTAGAGTTGTGTTTCTATATGTGCTAAAAACCAATCTGCAACTGTCCCTAAAGAATTTTTATGGGACACTAAGTTTGAGAACGTATAATCCTCACCACGTATTATCTCACTGGGCTTTGATGAGTAACCCAAACGAGTTGGTGCAATGGCAAGGAATATTTATCATCACCATTGTAAAGAAGTGGTAATACTACAAATTTACAGTTGTTGACCTCATTTTTTATTCGTTCATTAGGGTCTCAGTTAGAGACTAATAACCCCTGATAAGGTTAAAGTTACCTTACTCCATCCCTACCATTATTCCAAAAACTCTTATCCGGAAATTTTTATATCGCACCCGGTTTTCGTTTTAGATTAAAACGTTACGTTGCTTATTATACATCCTGTATATCTTTAAGCCCATCTCTTTATGGGAGCATGCAGCACACTGACTGACACTTCCTCCAATTTTTCAACATTAAAAATAAACAAAAAGTAACAATAGTTGTATTGCAACGTGAACGTTGAATGTAGTCTTTTTAAATGAAATTCATTAAGAATTTATTTGAGCAATGCTGTAATAACTCTACGTGTCCTGGTGTAATAATGCGTAACTTTGGATGAATGATTTACTTCCTACGATTAGAACTTGGATGTCTATTTTCCTCTGCAGGATTTTCAAAAATGAACGTTTTTGAAGTGAAACATCATTTGGCACGTTAGTACAAATTCGTTTAACTGAAAAAAGAAACCGAAGTGAAGTATTTTCATTACTGCAATGGTAAACATTAATTTATGTCCGATATTTATCGTAATTAGAGGGAACGAATATATGTTCCTCTCCAATATGTTTGAAAATGTCGCGTGACAAATTGCAATTTTTAAGGAGCTCAAATTTCGGGTTCTATTTTCGATAGTCCCAGAGCCAGCGATAATTTGTTTGCCCATCGGAACAATTGGCGTATTGCAACTACGATACAGAGCAGGGTCAAAGTTTGAACAGTGAACCATGCCTCCAGCGTAGGCGAATTGAGCTAATCAGTTGGTTCCTTTTGCATTATGTGTGGTCTAAGGTGGGCCTTAGGGGGCTTATGGAGGCCCTGTTAGTTAGTACATGGGCGGTTCCTGAAAAAACCCAAAAAAACATGATTGTTTTTTACCCATCTGACCATTT
Source organism: Rhysida immarginata (assembly GCA_023313115.1). Lineage (NCBI taxonomy): Eukaryota > Metazoa > Arthropoda > Chilopoda > Scolopendromorpha > Scolopendridae > Rhysida > Rhysida immarginata. The sequence continues at coordinate 81,004 of JAHWFO010050227.1, forward strand.
CTATACTTTAAATGCTTGGCAAATGATTTTCCTTTTTACCATACAATCTTAAACCATTAACCTAAAAGGCGATTTTTTTTCGTTCGCGAGATACAAGTATTCAAAATTACCTTACTCCTGCACGTAGTTTTTTTTTGTGCACGTAAAATCCGGTCCAATCTCATTGAGTATTAAGAGAGTTTAAAGTTAGAGCGCACACGCACCATAAAGTGTCAGATAATCACAAGGGTTCCGGGGTCACCAAACTATATTTGTAGGCAACCTTTTTTTTTAACAATAAAAATTTATGACGCGCTGTTTCTACATAAAGTGCAAAAACGAGCCTAAATGTTGTCGAAGACGAAAACTAGTTTTGAACATTTAGTTTATTATATTTAGCCTAAAGTAATGTGCCTTGGGTGGGAGACCTACGCTCACTTTAAATTAGACGAAGCTTCTTTTTGCGTGGTAAGCTGGTCACTTTACATTGCATTTTTTTGTACTAGCACTTTATCATTTTTTTGCTTTCACTCCGAGACGGTGGTTTTAACGAATTGAATCGGTCATTTCAAAAACCTATGAGGTGCACTCAATTATAATTTTTCAGGAATCAATAAAAACTGTTTCACGCACAAACAAATGAGTTTTAAAGAACTTTTCTATGCCTAATTTAGTATTTGAGTGGTAAAAAATTTAAATAGTGAATAACCTTCACAGTTTATTAATAAAAATAATGAAAAAAACCTGAAAAACTGTTCTTGACTTATGTTGTTTTAGCAGAAATAAGGTTAGTGATATATAATTTAATCAAAACAATCGTAGTAATCATATTTTTTATCGCTTATTATTGAAAATTACACTTAAAATAACCTTATTATCATTTTATATGTATTCATTTGTCATTTTTTAGTATCTTTAAGGTACATAGTCATATTCTCCATCATTCTCATCTGGATTATCTTCAACATTTGCAGTTGGCCAGCTAAATATGGTTTTATAAAATGGCATATGCTCTTCCAGAATGCTATCCTGAACTTGCTTTAGATTGTCTAGTTTATTTTTTTTTATTGATGGGCACTTTTAAATCATAAGCCTTGGCTGATGGAAGCGAAACAGAAGTTGTAAGTTTTTTTATTAATAAAAATGAATGTTTAATCAATCCATCAATATATTCCTCGGCTATGATAGTACCTTTTCTATCTGAATCATACTGAAAACTCATGTATGTCGAAAGTGCGAATGATTTTTTCTGTTCTTTTGGGACTTTTTTCTCATAAAATTCAGTTGACAAACATGTTTTTTTGTACAAATTTGGCCACAATTTCTTAAATTCCAAAACATCTTCAGGTTTTAGCTCTATGACTGTAAATGTTGAGCTGGAGTTCGAAACCAAATCAATGTATTCTCCTGGGACGTAGATACGATCATGCTTTCGAACATTTTTTTATGACTCCAAAATCACGGTCATTTGGTAAAAACGAATGACCACGTATGGGAAAATACTGATAAACTTTTTCAATTCTTTTAGAGTCAATCAAAGCCAACATAAATCTCAACAATTAATTATTTTTATTTTGACCGGAGCAGCCTCGGAAAATAAATATAAATACTATAATATGTGGTCCAGTATTATTTTTTATATAATGCATCAATATTGAACAAACCTCATTGGCTCCTGTGTTAGCAATGCCTTCGTGATGTATGTAAAATGTCGATTTGCCTGTTTTTAAATCCTTAATACCAAAACAGTGAACCCATAATTGCCGTAAATAAAAAGTGTTTTGTGGCAATGATAGATTTTGCATAAAATCGAATGTTATAGCTGCAACATCATCTCGTTCCTTACAAAGATCTTGAACTGATGAAATTTTGTTGTAAAACTTTATGGCACGTCTTTTATGGATCATTAACTGAGCTACTACCGAACCTTTTGCATTTTCTGACAAGTTTGATTGTTTTATTTTTGTTGATAGTTCTTTGCAAGTTATACATGAGTCGACTTGTGGTCGACCAAATCTAAGGGAAAAGTTTTCATTAAAGTATTGTAAGTAAAATTTGTACTTTATACCGAGATCTGGATGTTTTTCGTTAAACATTGAATGCATTTTTTTGACATCCAATCGTGCATCAAGATATTGAATGTGTCACGGAATTTTAATTATTCCGATGGCATAAGAGATCGTCTGCGCTCCAGGGTGTTCGTGAATTCAGAACTAAGACGAAAGGAGCATCAGACGCGTCATCAGGAGCATCATCTCGCAGCAGCCAATGGGAGGGAAGCGAGCCTCTCGTCGGCGAGCTCATGGAAGAAACGTCGTCGGAAGTTTGGAAGGGATTTGGCGACTACCGAGGGAAGTCAACTGCAAAAGAAGCTCCTGACTGAGTGCGACGGCGAGCGGGGACTTTACATGGTTTTGCCAGAGCCTGAGAAAACGGCCCGTTCCTGTGCGTCGACTACGGAGGCGGCGAGCGCCGCGTCGTTGGATTCCTGGCCGTGCCGAGAAGCATCTCCGGCGGAGATTGTTCACGTAACAAAGTGCGTGCCTTCGCTAGATAGCCGAGGGGAATCCACGATATTCTGCGCAGTACCGAAGGAGCTAAGTTTCACCGCCGTTTACGGCCTTTACTCGCTGGTGAGTGTGTCTTTTTCCATTTGGTTCACCGCCGACTTCACCCGCAACGTTTTCCCTGAAATAAGTCGCCGAATGTTGCAACCTAATTCACGAGTGTGTTGCTCTTGGCCCGGAGGCGTGGCGGCGTATTTTCGGAGTGACCTAGGTTTCGTGTACTTGCAGCCTTAGTTAATTTATGTGTGTTTTCATATCGCATAGTGAAGCTTTCCATTATATTTAAGCCACGCAGCCTAAATTTCCTATCTAGTGCCATTAGTTTTCTTTGAAGTTATCACTAATGTATTCTTTGTATTTAATGGTTACCACAGGAATCTTTTGTGACGTCGTGTAGTTTTGGAAACGGAAAGCTTGTGTTAAAGACGCACAACTAATGTAGAAACCGTTCACATAGATAATTCCTTAAATATAAGACTTTAATTGGACTGGGAACTTTTGTTAAATGTGACTCTCTAGTTTACCCTGCATTTGTCAATTTAATGTATTGCACTTGATTGGACAATGAACTTTATTTGTGCGCCGTTGTGAGTCTTTTGTCAGCGCTTATGCGGAAATAGCAGTGAAGTGCTACCCTATTTTTATATGCTAACCGTACTGGAATTATTTTACAATATGTGCATTTGTTCTTAAAGTGTATTTACTGTATTATCATATTGTGCTTTGTTATCGTTAACGGGTTGATTTGACCGTGGCGATATTATCTTTAAGCTCGTCCCAGTTAAGGTGCTAACGATAAGTTTCCCTTATTTATTGTGAGATTTACTTTAAGATATATATATATAAAGCTTGTGATGTTATTACATGATGAATTTTGAGTAAACACTGTTTTTGCTTTAATATTAATTACTTGGCAATTATCTATTTGAAACTATTTATTATCTCTAGCTTTGTGTTCGTTGATTATTTCTTAGGCACAGCTTTGTAGATGTTTGATTGTTTTATGCTTCAAGAATTTAACTTTTAGATTTTGAAGATATATCTATGCTAATTTAAGTGAATCTAGATACTTGTGCTTAGCTTGTATACTTAATAGTTAAGCTTGGATATTATTCCATTTTGAAGTGTGTTTTGTTTTCATTAATCCTATTTATTGGTTGTGAGGTTCCGGCTCGGATTCCTCACGTAGTTGACCATTTTGCTTTATTATAATAAACTCCATTATTTATTTTTATTCAATTTTTGTGTGCTGTTGCATGTTATTAAAACTTCCACTGCGTTGCTCCTACATTCAACTTTAATACATGTGACAGAATGTCTTTTCCTGCGTAATGTGTCTTTTTCCTAGGAAAGCAAAGGATGTGTTCATGTATTTTTTGGCATATTTCAAGAGGCACTGTATTTGCTTTCGGGTGACATCCTCTGTTATCTGTAGGACTCTTCCCTTCACTAAGCAAATCACAAAGTCTGCGAATTCTGGCTTCAGTAACTCCATATAGGCTAATAAATGCTCTCTTGCAGACTTTAACTTTATCAGTTTGTTTTAAAACATGGAACCGAAAAGCATTTTGCCTCTGTGTAGCATTTTCTTTTCGAGGACGCCTCTGTTTTATATGTAACTTTTCAATGAGTGATTGAAGAAATATATCCTGCTCATTTTTTGTTGAAAATAAGTTAATTTTTGAAATGCAAAAGTCCATGTCATCTTGGTGGAAATTCGCAAAACATTCCTTCTTACATCCGCAATAAATAAGCGATATATTAGGTTTATATAGGCCTCGATAGAAAACGTAAACTGACTGAAGGTTTATGGAAAACTTGCCTGCAATTTTGACCAGTAGATCTCGGAGCTATTTGTTTTCCTCGATAATTAGTATATGCCTGTCCTTTAACTTTAGAATTTTTTATAACATTTCTTTTATACGTTAAGGCATTACACGTTCTCTTCTTTTTCGGCTCACCACCACTCTCTTTTTCACTTGAACACATTTTTAAAGCTAAAATTAAATTACTTTTCGCACAAAATAGTTGAGTAAAAGACACAAATATGGCGTTAATGACGATTGGTGTCAAATTGAAGATTTGAATATTGTTGAACCAATCAGAACAAAGCAGGGCCGTACCCAGAATTTTATTTCGGGGGGGGGGGCTGGAGGGGCTTGACCCTATCCTCTAATGGCCCTATTCTGGCCCCCAAGCAACAGAATCAGTTGACAAAGTGGAAAATTTCGAGGGGGCTGCAGCACCCCCCCCCCTGGGTACGGCCATGGAACAAAGCAAATTTAAAACGTCAAATTCAAGTCATAAAACTACTCCCGCCATCTAGTAGTGCATGCAAAAGCCTCTTAAGTCACTGACTAATGTTGTTTATGCAATGAACGTCTTTCACACAGTATTATTAGAAGAGGAAGGAATGTATTGACTTACGTGCTTTTTACCCAGAATACGCAGTTCCCTTTTTTTATTTTATTTATTTATTTATTTATATTTAAAAAAAAATAATACAGCAGTGCCCAACAGAGCCAGTATGGTCCAAGACCGACTAGTTAGGTCTCTGAGGGCACGACACAGAACAATGAAAAAATACAGTTAGTAATTAGTTAAAGTACAGAAAAAATAGACAAATAAAAATACTTAAATGCTAAAAACAGTTTCAACGTACATAAAATTAGATAAAAAAAAAGTAAAAAAAAAATTAGATTAATTGACAAGATTAACATGATAACGGCTACACCTGGTCATATATAATAAAAAAACAATGAACAAATAAATATAACTAAAGTAAATAATAATCAGACAAATTAAAAGAGGTCACTAAAAAACAAATGATGTATGAAAAATATATCTTAAGGAATAGAACAAAGATAGGTTCTTTATTAATAATTATAGAGGTATTAGGATAGTTGATTAAACAGCTCACCAAAATTTATTGTAAATTGACATAATTTCTCAGAGAGAATGAAATTTTTTAACACTTTGCGGAAAGCAGAAAAAATAGGTAAAGAGCGAATTTCGAAAGGTAACAAGGACCAACACTTGATTCCGATTATTGAAATGCACCTAGATTGATAATTACGTCGAATAATAGGCAAGTAAATACTTCCTGCATTACGAGTAGCATAACCATGAATATCTTGATGTAAATTAATTCTGATAGAAGGAAAAATGATTAGTTGAGCATTAATGGCTTTGTATATAAAAGAACTTAGTTGAATGATATAAATCTGATAGACTGTAGGAATACCAACGACTGAGAAATAGTGTGAGATAGAAGAAGATTTACTAACTTTAAGTAAGGTTCGCAGAAACCATTTTTGAAGTTTTAGAAGTCTTGATAAATTATGAGAAGTGGACGATCCCCAAAAAATTATACAATACATACATACATACGTACACACACTTTAAGGAACTATTTTCAGCAAAAAAACATGTTGGAAAAAAATGTGACTTAAGAGGTTTGTGAAATGACCGATTCAATTCTTAAATATATAATTAATTCCTACCTGCTGTAAAATGCTCCTGTCACAGCACCAAAAAGGGGAATATGTCCATAAGGTAAAAAAAACCCTGATTGAAATACGAGGTGCATGGCAGGGTAAAAAGTCGGAACCAGCTATAAAGATGCTCCTATCAGAGCACAAAAAAGGCGAATATGTCCTTAAGGTAAAATACCATGATCGAAAAGGTAAAATACCAGCTTCCTCATTCCACCTTCCTCAGCACTTTCCAAAATTTTCCCAAAAAACTTTGGCATGCGGGACAAATAGGCAAAGGAAAAAGAACAAAAATAAGGAAAAAGGAAGAAAAAAAATAATAAAACAAGATTAAACAGAGTATAAAAAAACCGACTTTGATGAAACTTTCAATATCTTCTAGCTATAACCAGTCGATATCTTGAAAACCGATTTTGATGAAACTTGGACTGTTACCTAAGTTGAAAGATACTTAATCCAATAAAAAAAGAATTATTGCAAGTCGATTTCTAGTTTCTGAGAAATACGTGGACAAACATACATACATACATACATACACACACTTAGGAAATTTGGCAGACCTGTTTAGAAACCCACATAGACTAATATATACGAATATTGTGCAATTCCAACAATATTACATACAGGGTGTCTCAGAATTCATGATACAAACTTCTAGGGGTGATAGGTAGTGCTAACAGGAACAATGTTTTCATATGCCATTTTGGCCAACAAGCCTGCCTGTGGGAGATAAACGCCACTTAAGGTGGGGTTGCTGTCCCTGAAGGGTGGCTGCCTGAAGATCCAAGCTTCCTTGTATTAAAAGATAATTGCGTGTAGTACATTAAAATTTAATAGGGAATACAGTATTAGAATTATGTCTACAATAATGGACAAACAAAAGCACTTCTGTCTCCAGTACTAGACAAACATAATTTTATTGCACACAAATGTCATTACTGAGAAATGGTAATGTTAAGCATTTACAAAACAGTCTTGAGCATACTGCTGCCACAGCTCATGTACTGGTGGATAGATTCTCACCAATCTCTTCAAGCACCTTGTCCTCCAGTAGGTCTGTCCGAGAGGTTCGTGGGCGAACTGCATCTGGTCTATGGACATTGATAGTTCCAGTCTTCCTCATACGTTGTGCAATACGGCAAAGATGGTGTGCTGTGGTACATGTCGCTGTAGAAAAACGCTGTCGATACAGCCGTGCAGCAGTACGCCCACTGCACCTTGCTTCTCCGTAGATGAGAACCATATCCACCTGCTCTGTGATGCTGTAATGCTCCATGAGATGCAGTAAAAGATGTTTCAATAATACTGCCAAGTGATATTCTGTTTCTTTGGAAATGATGGGTGGCGTTTATCTCCCACAAGAGGGCTTGACGTTTTCTCCTAGATTCTAGGACCTAGAAGTTTGTACCATGAATTCTGAGACACCCTGTATATACGAGTCAAATTGATAACCTCCTTTTTTAACCGACTTTAAAAAAATAGAGAGTGCTTCCCCTTCCGCTTCCCCTTCCCAACGGTGTGCTTCACTGCAATGCAAATGTGTTAGAAACTTCAGCCAACCTGGCTAGCTAAACCTGATATTAAATGACTCTTTCTCACCCATTTTCTCAAAATCTTTGAAGGGGAAGGGTGTGATTAAAAATTGTTTTTAGACTAATGTGGTGTTGGTCTACAGGGTAGCAATTGGAAATTTTTCTCTATCTTTAATAGTTTTCGAGTTAGCAAATGGATGACCTTAAATTTGGGGGTCAAGGTCACATTTGAGTGCGGCAATGAATTCCTCACCCCCCTATTACCTAAACCACACTCATCAGATCTCGCCTAACTGGCAGCTTTGAAATATTTGCCATGTTATCAGACTTTCTGGACACCCTGTATACTACAATGTGAGATTTGAATAATTGCAGCTAGTCGTTATGGAGGCTGCTATCAACATAGAATTAACATTAGTAGACTGACTGAAAGTCGTCCGCTGAGGTTATCAAGTTTGGTTTTGCTAATGTATTCTTAATGAATGATCTTGCCTCCAAAACTCCAAGCGTTCGGTACGACATATTTTGACTTTGGCTTCACGGAGAAGCCGACATCGACTGGCGGTAAGGTTTTCGACGTTTTCAACCCGGGAGGATCTCAGCTTTCTCCGGTTTTTAATAATAATATCCCGCGTTGCTTGAGACGCCAGCTGAAGGATTACAGGCCGTGGAGTTGAGGAAGTTCGAGGGTCCAGGCGATGGACGGCGGTGATGTCAGATGTTGAGATTGAAACGTCGAGTTATCTAGAAGAAGATCTAAAATGGTTTTGGATAGCGACTCGGCAGGCTCCTCCGGTAGTCCAAAGATATGCATATTAGTAAGTCGGAAGTACTGCTCGAGCTCGTCTATGCCTCGGTAATACGTGATTTACCATCTACGAACAATGTAGTTTCCAAAGTGTCCAGTTTACATTGGATTGAAGCGTTCTTACGCTCCAGCTTAGCTAGGTGCGTTGTAATAGATTCTAATTTAGAAATTAACGGTTCCAGCTTTTGTGATAGCTGGCGAAATTTAGTATCGATTAATTCCATTACTTTGTCGATGAATTTTGTAAAGATTAAGTCAATTGCAAAAGAATCATTAAAAAAGTCGAAACTGCCTTCTCGATTTGAGGGGTGAGCAAATCGTCTCCGAGCGACATTGCCGGGGAGTCGGACGACGGCAGACGGGAGTAACTAGGTTTAACCCTGGCAGTGGTGTTTTTCGGCATTATTAGGGGAAAGAGGCAGGATATTTTTGGAGACACACAGCAAATATAGTTGAACAAATTTATTGTAAATATCAACTCACAGCTGACTAGCACCTGATGCACTAAATTCCTGGTTGAGAAATATGACGAAAAAAATAAACTCAAAGTTTGATATTACATAAATTGCATCTGGAAGTATTGTGATATTAAGTTCCTAAAAGTTATTTTATGAATTCTAAAAGTTCCTAGCTATATTTTGTAATAGTAGAAAACATAAATGGACTAGTTCCGTCCAGTTCGCCATAAAAAAAAGAGCAAGCAATCACAGTTTCACTTACGAACTGTCAATTCAGGACTTCGCTCACCACTACTCTGAACCATATGGCAACGATATGAATCACACAAAGCCAAGAAGCATCGTCTATTCAATTCTTCAACTAACTTTTTACTCGTTCGTTTGGGTATCAGTTTTAGACAAATAACCCCTGATGAGTTCGAAGTTATCTAACTTCAACCTCACCACCAATCTAAAAACTCGTGGCTACTGAATCCGCAGAAGTTCACGAAAACTGAATAAAAAAAAAACACCGGTTTTCAGATACCTATGAGCGCAACCAAAATCAGAAACATACTTGTTACTGCGATTTTTCAGTATTTCTTTTCGGGAGAATTCAGCATTCTACTTGGTATTCCCTGCAATTAATCAACATTAAAAATAAATACAAAGGAAAATTAATTGGAGGTTAGGTTAGTCTCAATAATAATTATTGGTCTCAATTAAATAACTCATGACAATGTAACTGAACCTACTGACACTAATTTGCATATTCATACTGTTTGCACATGATGCTACTGCCACTTGAAATAGCCGGCCAGGTGGCCGAGAGGGCTAGGGCGTAGGCTTTCTAGTTCTCGAGTCCGCCTGGCCGCGGGTTCGAATCCCGCCGTGGGCATGGGATGTTTGTGTTTGTCCCGGGCTGCGTACTGTTATAACTTGTGTAAAAGGCGCAAAATGACCTTTGTAGTCGACGCCAAAATTTCTAGAACCCTCCCCCCCCACTTGAAAAATAGTCCCCTGCTATCCCATGACTTTTAGCATGTGAGTGTATATAGCGCACTTTCCGTGTGTTTGTTTGTTCCTCTATAACTTTTGAACCGGACAATCCCCGAGGCCGAACTTTTATTTAGAGGACCTCGAACACCCGGGGAGTGTCATAGGTTAGATCTCGTTCACGTCCGACCTCCCGTTGGCCTCCCAATGATAACGTTTGTATCATAAAATTGTGACTGTTGTAAGACAGAAAGTAAATCAGAAACAGGTATATAGTTGGCCTATAAAAAGCAAGAATGTTAATGTCAGCATCATTTATACAACAATGTTTGTTTTTTTCTCCTTTATAAATGTGACACAGATGTATTCCAACCCGGCACATGTATCTTTTTTTTTAGTTGAAATTTCCACTGAGTTGACATCAGGATGGCAACTCCTCCACCTCTCGTGTGTCTATCCTGACGAATTAAATTGTAATTATGTAGTTGAAAAACGTCATGGGAGTGTAAGTCAAATAACCACGTTTCAGTAATTACGCAAATGTCCAGTTTGTGAGAAGAAATCCAGATAGTAACATCATCAATTTTATTAAGTATTGACCTAGCATTGAGATAACTTATAACGAGTGGTCGAGTCCGAGGACGCTTAGTAATGGAGATGACATTATTAGTTTGTTGGTGAGATAGGCCTCGCATTCGGGGGGGTTGATAAATATGCGTCCTGTAGTAACGTGCGATTACGTCCTAAATATGTACGCACATTAAGACCTTTAGGCCAATCAACAGAATTCAGCATGTTCTCATCCGAATTAATCAATGCTCTTACAAAAAACATTTTTGATGTTGATCCTGCTTTAGTTGTCCATTTGCCGCATTGGATAACGTTTATTCCATGATCAATCAAAGTTTTTGTCAAAAGTTGAGTTGTTACTGAGTCATCTAGGTTTCCAATGCATAGACGTGTGGCATTGTATGTGCGTAAAGGTAAGCCCCAACCTTTAGTGCTTTTATTATTGATAGATGGCATATCCATATTTGCCGATGTAGTATTATAATTATGTGTATTAGTCAATATTGGTGATCTACTTTTATTCATGAAAATTCCATTGGTTGTCTCACTAGGTGCTTTATCTTCCTCATCAATTGATACATCGTCATTACATTTTAAATCAATTAGTTCAGGGTTGGATTGTAGCTGATTTTTTAGATTTACAGTGTTAATATTATCATACGGAAGCGTTGGTGTCTTTATAGGGGTTTCATCATGAAACTTAGTTGGAGTTGGCATGGCAGTTATAATTTGTCGGGTTTCTTTCATCATTGAATCAATGAGGAATTTAACATTATCTAGCAGGTGTTTCACCGTGTTATTTAGTGACTCCGTGATACCCTTGATGATAGCATTAGTAATGTTATGATTTAAATCCTGAAGCTTACTATCAATGTGTGTAGTGGAAACTACATGTTGGTAATCATAACGTTCTTGTAATTCTATAAAAAGCTTGTCATGAAAATCAGTTAATATAATGGTATATTTATCAGCATCCTTAAAAATTTTCCTACAAACTCTAATTTGAAAACGTATAATTCTCAGGATCTATGAACTCACTGGGATTTGTTGAATGACCCAAACAAGTGGGCGTGATTGCAATGAATATTATCACCACCATTGTAAAGAAGCGGTAATTCCACAAGTTTACAGTTGTTGAACTATCAGGTCGTTGCATGTCAAATGACGGATTTCGAGGTGGGTTGCGCGCTTCAGTACGGTTTCCATGTTTAGTAGCAAGTACCCATAACAAAGTGGTACATTCCCAGAGATAAACCTATCAGCGACCAGCCGCCTGAAATTTGCTTGTCTGCGATGATATTTAATAGCGTTTGAACCCAAGAGAAGATTACGCATGACTTCATACGAATTACGTGTGATAATGCATTACGAGTTCAGGTTGAATCACACTGCATCCAACGCCTCTCGAAACATCAATAAGGTATTCGCTGTAGGTACCATAAACGAACGTACTGTCCAACGGTGGTTTCGAAAATTCCGGGCGGGAGTGGCGGACCTGGCAAATGAGCCATGCGGCAGACCGCCCAACGTGTTAAATTACGCTGTTCTGAAGCGATCTGTGGAAGAGGACCCGTCAAAAACTGTTAGTGATCTTGGACGGGATCATGCTGTATCAGCGTCGACTGTTAGTAGACACTTAAGGACCATTGGCAAGGTGAAAAAGCAGGACAAATGGGTCCCACATGAAATTACGGAAAACCAAAAAGAGCGTCGGTTGAATGTGTGTACGGAATTGCTTTTGCGCCATGAAGAAGCGGAGATTCTTGATCGCATTGTCACCTGCGACGAGAAGTGGCTTCTATACGACACTAGGAAACGGTCAGCACAGTGGCTGGATGCTGATGAACTCCCGCGACAGTTCCCTAAACCCCCGTTGCACCCCAGGAATCACATAGTTACAGTTTGATGGAACACCCGTGGTGTAGTGCGTTACAGCTTCCTGCAGCAGGGAGAGGCGATCACCGCTGCGACCTACTGTCGTGAACTGCATCGTATGCACACAAAACTGTGTCAGCAACAAGCTGCACTTAAGCATCGCAAAGGCGTCCTTCTGCTGCATGACAACGCGCGTCCGCTCTGGGCTACGAGATGCCAATGTACTCTGCGGACCTCTCCCCTACCGACTACCATGTTTTCCAGAGCCTGGACAATTTTCTCCGGAAGAAAACATTCCTAACCCAAGCAGACGTCGAAAACGCATTCCGAGAGTTTATTGAGTCCCGTGACCATGGATTCTATCGGAGAGGGCTCGAGAAGCTGCTAAATCGTTGGCAACAATGTTTGGATTGAAATGGGGGTTATTTCGAAGAGAACGTGTGACGGTGTTCTTTCTAGAGTGCCATTAAAGATGACCCCTGCAATCCGACATTTAATATGCAACGACCTGATAATTTTTTATTCGTTCATTTGGGTCTCAGTAAGAAACTAATAACCCCTGATAAAGTTGAAGTTGCCTTACGTCAACCCCACCACTGTTCAAAAAACTCGAGATTTCTTAGACAGGTTCACGAATAGTGAAAGAAGAGACCAAGGTTACTCATTACATATCTTTTCAGCCCATCTCCTTCGTAACGATTATTAGTGACTCATCAATTAATCTAAGCCGCAGGAATAAAAAATAGTAATTTCACCTTAACAGGTAAAAATAACTGTTAACAGAAAGTAGCAATAATCACAGTTCTATTTGCGAGCGTGGATTAAGGGGGGGGGGGGGGGGGTTCTAGAAATTATGGCGTCGACTACTTAGATCATTTTGCGCCTTTTACACAAGTTATATCTGTACGCAGCGCGGGACGCGTATATTCGAAACGCACGAGGTGCAGACCATCATTCGCCCTCTAGTGACGATAAGCGATGTAGAATTGAATGTCCAGTGCCAATTGAATTGTCGCGAAACCTGTAACCGGCCGGGGGGAAACCAACTGCCCCCTGTAACCAAATAGGTTGGGGTATATATCAGTTCGTTAGAGGGGGGGTCTGGGGGGCGCAGCCCCCTAGTCTTTAAAAAAAAAATTCACTCCGAGCAAAAAAAAAAAAAAAAATGCAACAGTGCCAGTGTAATCTAGTTGGACTAGTAAACAAGTTGGACTCCTGGAGGGCGTAAGGTTATGTTTATTGTCACTAGAGAGCGTACGATGGTCTGCACCTCGTGCGTTTCGAATATACGCGCCCGGGACAAACACATACGGCGGGATTCGAACCCACAGCCAGGCGGACTCGAGAACTAGAAAACCTACGCCCTAACCCTCTCGGCCACCTGGCCGGCCGTGGATTGAGGACTTATCTCATCACTAATCTGAACCAAATGGCAACGACATGAATCACACATAAGAACAAAAAGCCTTTTCTATTCAAATCTTCAACTAATTTTTCACTTGTTCATATCGGTTTAAGTTTTAGACTAATAACCTCTGATGAATTTGAAGTTATCTATCTCCAATTTCACCACTGTTCCAAAAACTCAAGACTACTAACTTCGCAGATACTCTTAAAAACTCTGGACAAAACATAAACAGTCTTTTTTATTTAAAAATATTCTTGTTATATTTGTTTTTCAGTCCATCTCCTTTCGGAAGAATTTAGCATTCTACCTGGTATTTCCTCCAATTAATTAACATTAAAAATAAATGAAAAAGAAAATTAAATGGAGGTCAACGGAGTCGGTTAATGTGGACTTTTTATATGGAATTTATTTAAAATTTATTTAAACATTGCAATAATAAGAAGTTAGAACACGTATAATATTAAAATCTCTAAGCTCTAATAACTCTATACGTCCTGGTGGTAATAATGTATAACTTTGGATCAATAACTTTGAACTTGGATATTTTTTCCTTTGCAATATTTTTAAAATGCACATTTTTGAAGTGAAACATTTTTGGCGCGGTATTACAAATACGTTTAATTGAACCCAAGAGTAAAATATGAAATAGAATTGATGTATTTTTATAGCTATAGTTGACATTGAACAATCTTTGGTTTTGGTCGTAATATTAAACATGAAATTATGCTGCCTCTCCAAAGAAGGTATAGGAAACCAGCGGGAGAGTTTAAGTATATTTAGCATTCTTAAAAGTGCGTTGAAAAGTAGAGACAAAAGAGATTAAAATGGTTTAAAATTACTAAACCTGTTGGGGGGGGGGGGGGAGAGTGGGAGATGATGCAGCGTGACATGTTCTGCGCTCGGGACACTTTCTTTTGATTAGCTCACCTCTAGAAATGCTTCTTTTTTGTAGGCTCAAATGGACACGATAGATCATTGCAAACAATTGACACGCGATCATTGACCCAGATTTTCACACATATCATATTGTGAGGGGTAATTGAAATGATCCGAATTGCCATCATATAAGCGTTCTTAACTTTATCTATTCTTACACAGAAAGCAGCAGATTACGATTTATGATAACTATTTGAAGGAAAAAGTTTATAAAGAAAACCTCTTTCTTCACCAACAATCGTATTCTATTTGGAGACCATGGTTGTGGACTATTGCTTTGCACCGTATCTTCCACTGTCGAAGAGATGTTTGCAAAACTGCGAGGCTGATGTTATTCCATTCCTATTTGCAGGCTTTTCAGAGACCCTCAATGGTTGTTGGACGGCGTGGAGCAAGGGCTCCTTTCAATAATCCAAATCCATAGAAATCTTGATCTTACTTCATCTTTAAAATAAATTTGTTTGAAAACGCTCCTGTGCTTATTTTCACAACGCTTTCATAAATTTTTACATGACACCTATTCTCTAATTTGTCCTTACAAAGGACTCGATAACAATAAATTGATCTGTAGCCTATATTACTACCATTTACTATTCCCTTGAGGTCCAATAATATATCTATTAATGAGAAGCAATTCACACCCGATGAAATTACAAATATTTGGATAGTAAGAGCATCTGGAAAATCTGTGATCGAAATTGCAAGAGAGGTTGGGCGGAAGGCACGAAACCAAACCTCGATCTGGAAGCCCTAAGTGTATATCTAACACAGATGGACGAATAGCATCTCAAGAGGACTTTATCTGCGACAAAATTCACATCCTGAAAATATCAAAGCTACAGTCTTCACCTCTAAATGAATAGCGCTCAACGATATTGACCCATAGACGTCTGTTGTCTGGTACCATTGAGAATCTGGACTAGTCTGCAATAACGGTGTTGCTCTACTGATCTCTGGTTCAGTTGACATCAGAGATCCTTAATCTAACGAGATGCGACAAACCGTATATGCGATATGATTCGCGCAGCTTTCTTATGCGCAGGTTAGTTGCGAGGGCGTTGCCAGATGACGCTGTAATCAAAATGTCTTCAGAGCACTGAAAGCAGACGATAACGGCGACAAGGCAGAGATTTTAAATATTTCGATGTTTATAATACGACACGTCCCTTACATACGGAAAATTATTCAAATTAAATCAAAAATTAAAGAAATTAAGAAAGAAATTAAAAAGAGTTCATTTCTATTTAATTAATACAAGAAGTATTGTTAGTCAGCCATGGTTAGTCACAAGATGACGACACCTGCGAATGCTCTCTTGCCATTTGAGCGTTTGTTACGAGATGGCGCCACCGGTATTTTTGCCATATCAAGTTTGCTATGGGAATTTTTCTTGTTGTCGCATCTCATTAGATTAAGGATCTCTGGTTGACATAGTCTTCACTCCAGCGCAATCGACTGTTCATAACTCTGCGCAGTCTGCAATGGCACACATATCGGTGGTCGTTGTGTACAGAGAAATTGCAAACGCAACCTACGACGCACAGTATTTATTGACACATGTCTTCCTATGGTTGCAATAATATGTACCCGTAGGTTGCTGATTGCATGGTTGGGTCTAGCCAGTATGCCAATGTAGTGGTCGTCAGAAGAAGTTTTCACTCTACGAAAGCCTGGATCATCTAGACGTTATCTTTATGACTTGATGGAATATATGCCTATCCTCGAATTCCGTGGAATCATTCTCAGGTTAATGTGACAACACCTGAAAGAAATACTCCTTTTTGCAGCTGATTATTTTGCATATTTCTGGTTGCCCCGGTCATCGTTTAAAAACATTTCCACATCTGAATGTTGTGATGTAACAGTGCAGACAATTTGGTTGGACATTGCCTGTTTGTTCCTTAAAAATAATCGCGAAATTCGCACTGGTGCTTAACCTTTGGAGTAAGAGTCTCATTGTTTACATTTATATGAATAAAGATAACTATTTCTAGCCATGGAAATTCATGAATTGCTACAGGAGTTCATATATGGTGAAGATACCTGGTTTGGTGATAAATTTTGTATTTTTTTATAATACTCGGTGATGCTTTCACTTCTGTTACTATTCACAGAATGGAGAATATGGTGGTTAAAAGCATTGTGGACAAAACTAGTAATACTTCGCCATCTATCGTCAAACTCGGGAAGTATTGGCATGCCATATAAGTTGATTCTAGAAGAAACAAAATTTATCACCAACATAAGTAAATCACAAATTTAGGTGTCTTCTCCCTTTACTGGGTGACTGTTTATTGGGGACATAAAACTGAGAACGTGTTGGTCCACGCTTAGCTCGGATCACAGCCGTAATTCATTGTCGCGCAGAAGGTGTTGGAATGCCTCTTTTGTATTTTACTATTTTATATTTGGAAAACGTCCTCTATACTGACAAGCATAGAGAGGGCAATATCTTTGCGTGGTTTGGGCCTACATAAGAAGATCACACCAATATCGCAGCATTTATCCCATGCTTCAGAATATTCCATAGCGAACAACATGTGTTCCAAGATGATAATGCTCCCATGCAAGTTGCATAAAGTACCTAACACGTGGATTCAATGACCAAGAGGATGAAGTGGAGCATCTCGTCTAACTTCTTCTGATCTCATCATTGAAAATTTGCGGGGTATATTGGAGAGGAGTACCTGTGCTAGATTCCCATCTCCAGCCAGGCTTTCTGAACTAAGGAAAGAATGCGTATTCCTTAGAACATATTGAATGACCTGTACATCCCCGTACTAATACACTATGCTGTCACTTTATTAGTTACCTCCTGATTGGCATGTGACATGATCACAAATCAAGGTATAAATATCCTGAAGGATACTTCTACTTATCAGTTAAGAGTGAAACCATAGCACAATTGGGGGAAACCAATGAAGTGACTGAATTCCAGCGTGGCATGGTGGTAGGCGCAAGACGTGCTGGAATGAGCATTTTATAAGCGGTGAATCTCTTGAACTTTTTACGCACTACAATTTAAAGGGTTTATTGAGAGTGGGTCAAGAAACGAAAAACATGTAGTCATCGTGACTTTTTGGACGGAAAAACCTTGTTGATGACAGACGCCAGAGGAGAATGTGAAGACTTCTGTACGAAAATAGAAAAGCAACAATCTCACAAATTACTGCTCATTACAGCTCAGGCCGCCAGAAAACAACATCAGAACGGACACCTTGTCACCTTGGCTCGAATGGGTTACCATCTCTGAGAATGCTGTCAGAGAAGAACAAGAAAGCACCCCTCCTGCGGGCGCAGTAGCACAAGGATTGGACCATTGAGTATTGGAAAATGGTTGTCTGGTCAGACGAATATAGGTCCCTGCTGCATCATGTTGACGGAAGAATTAGAATATGGTGAAAACAACATTGAGCCATGTGCCCCTCATGTGTGATGCAGACCTGTTCAAGAAGATGGAGACGGAGTAATGGTTGAATTGGTCTGCATTACTTGAATTGGGTCCTCTAATATATCTAGACAGTCGTTTGACAGCCATAGTATATATACAGGGTGAGTCAAAAGTCTATTACTCCCTCCCTATCTTGGATACCAATGTACTTACGCAAATTCCAATACAAGGAAGGAATAGTAACTTGAGGGTGCTCTATCTGATGGAGCACCTTTCATCATCTCAAATATGCTAATTAGGACACATCCAAATTCTATCTCGAAAACCGTAAAAGGTACACAAAAATTCTAATTGCACATTTGTTCAGCAGCAAATTTTAAACAAAACGAAAAAAAGTTCATCAAAATCCGATGAGCGGATCACCCACAATCCTCATTGCAAGCTCTACAACAGGCTCTTCTACTGTTTGTTGCTTACAAACAGTCATCTAATACAAAGTTCATCAAAATCCGATGAGCAGATCACTCACAATCCTCATTGCAACAGGACAATTTGCTCTTCTGCTGTTTGTTACTTACAAACAGTCATCTAATACAGAGTAAGTATTTCCATCAATCCAGATAGTGTCCACTTGCACCATAGCATAATCCCACACGACATTTCAACAATGCCATCACATCAACAAATGTGACCGGTGTTATTGCTCTGCATGCAAGATAGGAAAAGGGTAGCAGATTTTTGACTCACCCTATATAGATCCTTCATGCTCATAGTTTATCTTCACGCAGATGACTCCTAACATCAGGATGTGCACCAGCACATAGGTCAGAACCACTACGATGGAGGAAAATGACAGCGAGTTCTCCTTGAAGCAGCGGCCGTCTCAGTCCTTGGGATTTGCTAGAAAGGACCGTTCGCTCCTTGCCTACACCTCCATCGAATCTCCATAAATTGCGTGAAGTTTTCACGTCTGCATAGGCTAACATTCTAAATTACGTCCCACTATAGTCTACGCAGCGGCTGAACGCGGCTGCTAAATGCTCGTGACCAGCGACATATGAGCAGAATATTCCCTCATATCAAACACGTCACTACGTCTATTAACAGTCATATTTAATGAGGGGCGTACCAGAAAAGCGTCCTTGAGGTAATGCAGCAGAAGACCGACAAGAGTGCCTTTATTCACAGAACGCCATCGGAAGCTGCGTCTCGTTTCTGTTGGTGAACATATTCAATGGACTTTAGATGACTGGAAAACACAGAGCTTGATCCGATGAGTCGCAATTCATGAGGAATCATGAACAAATTGATTAGGAATCGTTAAGTCCATCAGCTTGGTAGCAACCCTTCATGGCCTTCATGAACCCTATCAAATATGGGAAGTTCCAACAGAAGAATGCGCCATACTACTGGGCCCATATAAATCGCGATTAATCACTCTCGATACATGAACTGACATTGTAAATCTCTGTAGCACTCGACGAACTCTTTCTGATATTTTCTTTGGCCCAAAACGTTGCTCCTTGAAATTTCCACTTGACAATGATGTCTCTTACAGTAGAACGGGGAATTTACAGAATAAGTGAAATCTCGGGTGGAGAGTTATTGCATATTTTATATTCTATGATGGTGGAAATAATTGAATGCTGTTGAGCGAATCATCCTCCATAAGTATTAATCTCAGTGAAAATATTTTCCTATCTTAAGGGGAATCTGACCGTAAACAACGGAATATTTTTTAGAGAATACCAATTTTTTTTCCTGCTTAAATAGAAGGTTTGATGTCTGTACTTATGTTTTGTATCAGTTTTTCAGCGATATCTGATATAAAAAGTTGATTTTTACAATTTTTTTACATATCTATTTATATTTTAGGTGGGGGAGAAACGCAAACTTTCACTAATTTTGTTTTGTCATAACTTTTTTCCTATAGTCTCGATTTTCAAACTTCATGTTTCACATCTTAGTTCGTAGTTTTCTCAAAAAGAGTGGTTGATTGTTTTTCTGGTCACTAGATGCCTCGTAAGGGGGAAAAATTATGCTAAAACCTGACGTTCCTGTAAAAATTGATGTTCCTTTGTTTAGCTGTTACGGCTTCAGGTTATTGCCAGCAATCACATATTTTTATACTTAATTTAGCTGATAAATAATTCTAATATCGTTATTTGAAGAGCGACTCTGCAAAACAAGTTAAATCCAATTTTAAATTAATTTGCAACAACTAGTGCTGACGTTTGACATCATAGATTCCTACATGTTGGACACTATTTGGTGTAAATCGAATGAAAATTTTTCTTAGTATGAGTGGGGGAAAGTTAGCATGAAGATGCAGAATAAGTTAATTCCACCGAGCGAAGGCTTTCTACGCCATTCTTCGTGAGAAGAAGACTGTTTCAGATGTAAAGCTTATTGCCTTTGATCTACAGCAGGTCCAAGTCCTTCCGAAGCTGCCAATTCAAGAGGCATTCTATTCACGTCAGCTTGGCCTCTACAATTTTGTGTTGTGCGACGTGTCCTCCGACCACTCCTTCTTCTACACTTGGACGGAGAACAAGTCCGAGCGAGGCAGCAACGAAGTATTGCATTATCTCAGTGAAGTGGCCCCCCCCCCCCCCTGATCCGGAATTCGACTCAATCAGACACATCGTTCTTGGAAGTGATAGTTGCGGCGGCCAAAACAAAAACAATATTATTCTAGTCATGCTACAGATTTGGCTGTACGGAGCGCCCAACAACATACAGAGTGTGACGATGGTGTTTCCAGTCCGAGGGCATATACAGCCTTTTCGGGCGCATTCGTCAAGATCTCAAACCAAAGGACACGAACCTAACATTTGCAGAGTACCACCAGGTTTTCAGTGACCATTGCAATAAAGTGTTTGTGTTTAATAGAGACTGGGAGGTCTGTGAATGGAAGGCCCAGTATGTACATCATTACAAGAACCTTCCGTCCATCCTGGATTTTTAGCATATCGTTACTCTTTACTCTAGACCCTAGAATTTTGTGCGTGTCCTCATTAAGACACTTAATTTTAATGGTGTCCTTACGACCGATGTGGCAGGTGATTTTATCTAAAGACACGTGCTTTGTAATTTCCTCTAGAATTTCCTTAATTGGTTTTCCATGGTGACGAATAATAATCGGAGGAATATAAATAGCTCCCTTTCCAAGGGTGACATTGCTTTGGGAATAACTAAGCTTAGCTTTGTTACCACGTAGGGCCACAGAGACATTATCGTTGATATTGACAGTGGATTGAATATTGTCAATCCTAACACCACTTTTGTTCTTCTTATTCCGCGCAGTACGCCAATTACCACCATCAATGTCAGCAGAATTATTTTCGTGCCTTCTCTTGATACTAGTTCTTAGTGATGAGGAGTTTCCTCCGTTGATTGCTTCCAGGCAAGTAGAAACGTTTTCATCATTATGTATAGGATAAGGATTTACAACTATCATGGATGAATCAGAAGTACTGGGAGAGCCCATAAACTCTTTGATAATATTGCCAAGGTTAGCAAAGCCATTGGCAGTCTCTAAACTAGCACTCTGAACATAACTTTTTAAACTATCAATTTTACTACAAAGTTCCTTAGACAGCGCTTCCACCCTTGATTCTAACTCTAGATATTTGTTGTTCAGTTCAGTACGTAATGCCTCAAGTTGTCCGTTAATAATAATGCCAAATGCCAGAAATCTCGAATCCTTACACGCATCTTTGTAGGCCAGTTCACAAGGTAACACTTTACCATCAGCAT
Source organism: Rhysida immarginata (assembly GCA_023313115.1). Classification (NCBI taxonomy): domain Eukaryota; kingdom Metazoa; phylum Arthropoda; class Chilopoda; order Scolopendromorpha; family Scolopendridae; genus Rhysida; species Rhysida immarginata. The sequence goes on from JAHWFO010050227.1 coordinate 102,756, forward strand.
ACTTAACAGTACATGAAGGAGATTTTGACGCAGCGCCTGATGTCATCATGAAGCAAATGTGGTGCTGGGTTTTGCCGTCCTTAGAAGGACACACCTACTCAGAACGACTCAGTTTAAAAGACTTAAAAATGTCCAACCTTGTTAGTCCTCTTGGAGATTCCACCGATGCACTGAAAGTCGTGCAGACTGCAATAAGTAGGTCGTCGTCCGTCGAGTAGTAGAATCGTCGCGCAGTAGCAGCAGTGTGCCCGAGTGGACAGCAGTGAGTCCCCAGACTCCTATGGGATCGTGCCTCAGCCCTATCTTGGCTGAGGTTTTCTTAAAAACTTTTGAGGATATCCTCAGAACGTCGAATTTCTATTTCCCTGATTGTTGATTTCGATATGTTCATGACATATTTGCGATATTTGATACTAACAGGTGCGATATCAGTTCTTTTCTACAACATTTAGATAGTTTTTTCCCCTCTATTCAGTTCACCCTGGAATTACAGAAAGACCAGAAGTTGCCGTTCCTGGACATTTTAATCATTAGGAGTCAAGACCACTTAGAGTTCGACGTTTACCGGAAGCCCTCTAACGGCCTCAACTACATTCCAAGTGATTCTAGCCACCCCTGGAACCAGAAGACTGCCACTTTTGTTTCCATGCTGGATAGAGCCCATAACATTCCGCTCAGCCAAGAATGATTTAAGAAAGAAATTTCTTTCATCAAAAATATCGCAACTATGAATGGCTACAACAATCGCACCATCATGGATTTACTCAGAAAAAGAAAGTTCAAGAAATTTATTAAGGACAGCACTACGCATGGCAAGAACCAGGGCAGTATTATTTCTTTACCTTATAATAAGCAACTCATCAGAGGGTTGGGCTCAGCATTAAAATCTTTTGGTTTTTCAATTTGTTTCAGCAATCCCAATCAAATGAAGGACATTTTCCCTAGCCCTAAGGACAAGATCCCTTCGCTCCTCAAGTCAGGAATCTACGAAATTAAATGTGCACAATGTGATATGGTTTCAAAGGTCAAACGCGTTGAAGCATAGAAACCAGATACAAAGATCACCTAAGACATAGGAAGTTTGGCAGAAGTAACTTGTCCGCAGTTGCCAAACACTCCATCGACACCGGCCATGATTTTCATAATGTTAGACTGACAAAATCAATAAATAAAAGACACCTGTTGGATGCGCTCGAAAGCATTGCGATCCAGCGTACAGACAAAAATACGCTACTTAACTTAGATATGGGTCCGATTATCGATTCACCTTTAATTAAGTGGTTGACCCAAACAACCAATCAAAAGAATTGACCTTTTTCGTGTCATTCTTTTTTGAATTCTGATTGGTTTTAGTTCCTTATATATACACATATTTTTCAAGACTCAGGTAGTTCTCTTGTTGTCTTTGAGGTGCTGCTGGTCCTCTGAATGATGGTAGCAATTGATTCCGAAAAGTACTTCCAGAATCAGGTTGTATTTATCCTATTTCTTAGTGTTGTTGTGGTTAAAGAGTTTTTTATTAATATTAAGATTCACATTACAATTATCCACATTAGTCTTTATCTTCGTTTCACTATTGTATTTAAAAAGTTTTATATTTTGAGGAGATATAAAAATTTTTTCAATTGGTCAAAGAGAAAATGAGAATCACGATGCCAAAAATGGCTTAACATTTGCTATTTTATAAATAAACTGAAATGTATGAAAGAGATAAAGCTTTGAAATTTTGCATATAATTATTATTTCTTGTATACTCCAAGACCACCAAATTCTATTCACATAAATTAAAATACCAAAAAAATGTTTCCAGGATCTAATTTTCCCTTAAAGATTTCGACTATTTTTATATTCGTTCAAGTGGCTTATCACGGATGAGATAAAACGGATGCGCAACTCGCCTGATTTTTCAAACTAATTTTAAGTGATTTTCTACTGCAACCACTAGAGGGGGACTCGCAGCTGACGAGAGAGACAGGCCTAGGCACTGAGAAATCTTCTAAGTACAATCCAACCTTCATTGTCTTTATCTTGGAATTTTACAACACACCATTGTTTTTTCGTTTGTTGGAAAAGTTATACGAGTGCACAGCATTTCGAAGAAAAATATTTCATGAATAATTTAAAACAAACTTTGAACCACTAAGAAAGTTTTATTTGTTGAGTCGTTTATTAATTTTTAATTTAGGTGAAGTTAGGTATGAAGATATTAAATTCAATTAGTTGTACTTGAAAATATATTCTACATTTTATAGGATAAAATAGAAAAGGTTAGCAAATACTTTTAAAGCAAATTAGAAGTTTTTAAAATAACTCTTATTATTAAAATTTTATTAAATGTGCTATGTAACGTAAAATATGACATGCAAAAATTTGCATGTTTAAGCGATAGAATTGTATGTTATATTTAATAAAATTATTTTATTCGAAAGAAATTTGTTTGTATTGACTACAAAAATTTAATTAATGAAGTTTACAAAAATAAATAACTTAATCAAATGAGCATATAAATTTAATATATGTAATAATTAAAAAAAAAATTAATTTATGGAGTAGGCTGCGAGGAGTGTTTATAAGCAGCCCCTGAAAGTTGGCTGCCAGGAATACTATTAAGCTGCCCCTGAAATTAGGCTGCTAGGAATACTTTTAATTTTCTACTGCAACCACTAGGTGGAGCCACTAAATTCAGTTTAATCGTAATCTGTTAGAGTGTCGTGTTCGTTTTACCTCATCCGTGTGGCTTATGCTCATAGGCAGATAACCCTGATAAGGTTGAAATTTCCTGCTTCATTTCCATTAGCAATTCAAAAACTCAAGAGCACTTTGATTATGCTTCACTAATAATTACTTTAAGTGATATTATACTATCTTTAATGATTCAACTATCTCTAGTCATTATATCTCTTTTCAGCACATTACCTGACCTTTCGTTAACTAAATGTACATTTGAATAAACCACAGCTTAAAATTAACTGCGATTCATTAATAACCTAAAGAAGAAAACTTTTTATAGAATTTTTATGATTTTATATGAACATCGAAATAATTATAAGAACTTACAGGATATAAAACAATAAAACCACCAGGCTACAAATACATTTACAAGCTCTGGTGGCATTAAATCCAAAGTACAGTATTTATACAGCAAAATTATAAAGTACACTGAGTTAGCAAAACTCATGGGATAGTTACTTAATGTGGAGTGCAGCAATACGGCGTGGTAGTGAGTTTGCAAGTCCCTAGTACACTTCTGGAGGCAGTTGACACCAGATAGTCTGCAGAGCCGAAGATAGTTGCTGCCCGTTCGTGGGCGGATGATCCAGTGCCCGGAGCCTGACTTCAACAGCATCCCAGATATGCCCGATGGGATTCATGTGAGGACTCCAGGCTGGCCAGCTCAGTCGTTGGACCTCTCCTGCATGCTCCTTGAACCATTCGCGGACGACATTGGAACGATGTGGTGGAGCATTGTCATCTTGAAAGACTGCTACGTCGTCAAGGTGTTGAAATGTCAAAAACGGGTGCAGATGGTCTGCGATGAGTTGACGATACCGTGAACCATTCAACGTTTGGTCCAGGATAACCAGAGGGCCCATTCCAAACCAGGAAAATGCACCCCAGACCATTACTGACGCCCCACCACCCTGCACCACCACCTGTTGGCATGCGGGATCCATCGTTTCGTGAGGTCTGCGCCACACACGGTGCCTCCCATCAGCGTGGTACAGTTGATATCGTAACTCATTTGACCATATGACGTTACGCCACTTTGCAGAGTCCAGCCAAGATGGTTGGTGGAAAATGCACGCCGGAGTGGCATTTGCACCCGTGTAGGGCGATTGCAGATTCCGACGGATTGTCCACCGAGAGACGTTTCTAGTGCGGCCAGTATTGAACTGGTCTGTGATTTGCTGCACTGTTGCGCTCCTGTCTCTCTGAACCATTCGTCGCAGGTGTCGCCGGTCACGATCATTCAGGGCAGCTGGACGCCCGGTATGGTGCCTGTTGTGGACTGTGATGCCTTCATCCAGCCATTCCTGATACACCCTGGAGACAATTGAGCGGGGAAAGCCAAATTCCTGCACCACTGCCGAAATGGAACATCCCATGCGTCGGGCACCTACTATCATACCCCGTTCAAAAGACGTCAACTCGCGACAACGTGCCATTTCTGATTAATCACTTATCCAAGCTCTTCCCACAACGTCTAATGGTCCATTCCCAGAATCCGTTACCCCTGTGAATTCGTGAGCCATGCCCATCAATCAATGTGCTTGGTATCCCATGAGTTTTGCTAACTCAGTGTAAATTTTTAGTTCATTTTTATTATGTGAATTTGTATAACTGAATTTCTTTAATGATACTGTAAATTAATTTTTTCTCTCTAGAACCATGTGTGAACACCTCATCAGTTTGGGAAAATTCCCACTAGGCCAAAATCTAAATATCGATCTCAATGCACTTTCAAAAATGCACAGATTTTCAGGTCCGGAGTTATGTGTGTGCAGACGAGGCAATTGCCAAATCACCTCCTTATAGACGCTTGTGTATCTTCTACGCAGAGTCCGCCAAAACGTGCTGGTAAATTTTCTGCCAATGGATCTCCACAGTGCTAAATGCAGCCCTGAGATTACTCTTGAGACGACCATTTGACAGTCACAAAACAAAAAGAAAATATTTATTTCGAAAAACGCCTTGACATCATCCACTAGAATGAAAGAAATACCAATTTAGGATATTGTCTGTTGCACATTCACTAGTTTTTTTAAAGTTTATTTTAAAATGTTTAGTTATTAAATACCAAATTAAGTCTATCAACTTTTATTCACAATTTTATCAACAAGGCGGAGGATCTCTCATGATCTTGTCTGGACTCGGTTTTCTATGATCGAACCAATCTGGCTGTTTTCAATGGCCGAATGAAAGCTACAGATTACCAGCACATGCTTGATTTTATTCTTCTCCCGTGTGGTGAGAGAATAGGAAGAACTCAATAGATTTTCCAACAGGATAATGCCCCTGTTCATTATGTAAAGAATACCTTTGAATACTTCCTGGCTAATGTGTGCAGTTGATGCAATTAACATATCCATACATATTACGAGAGACTGCCATAAAATCATTACAATCAACATGAAAAAAACAGTCGCTTTTGTAAATGTCTTGTTCTACTGGGAAGCGACATCCCTCGAGTGCGGGAGGATAAAAAGCCGCGTTGGGCCAGTACCGCTAAATGCCGCTAGAGCGTCGACAGCAACTTGGCGCAGCCCGTCTGAAAATTGGAGGTTCGAGACGCGATATGGTTCCTGCATTTGAAGGGAACAACGCCAACAAATCCATGAGGAGTTAATGGCTGTTTATCTTGACAATGCCCATCGTATGAGACAGTCGCCATGTGGCGTCAACGTTTCCAATGCAGCCGAACAAGCGTGGAAGACGAAACTCAGAGCGACACCCCCTGCATCTGTAACGAGCCACAAATTGCGAAAGAAGTGGAGAAGATAATCTTCTCAGAGCGTTGTATCACGGTGGAACAAATCAAGGTGTCCAAAAAGACCAGACTTCTGCACGGCAACGCGCCAGCACATTCTGCACATGAGACAATGCGCGTTGCGGTGTAGCTAGGTTTCAAAATGCTGCCCCATCTGTAAGAAAGGTAAACAATGCATGACGGCACCGGTAAAAGAGGGGCATATAGCGGACGCAATCGCTAATTGCAATACGGCGCTGACGACCCCACTTAAGATTTTGCCGATAACGTAGCATCACCGATCTTTACAGTGGGCTTGGAGTACTCTATGTGCATCCATCAAACCAAAAGTCAATTATCTGATTGTCAGAGTGTGTAATGAACTTGTACATGTTTTCATTGTTTCACGGCTCTGTTTCGGTTAGTTGTATACTATTATACGATGATTCAGACGTTAAATAATTAAACTAATGTAAAAAGAGAAATTAAACGTATAAAATTGAAGAACCAAAAGGTTAATTGAAAAGTGTAATATTTTTTTATATATTCAAATAAATAAAATTTTTTCTTTCTATGTATTCTGTAAAATCAAAAACTGTGGAATGGAACAACCAAAAAGCGAGTGAACCTCTAATTCACAATGAGGATTGCAATACCGGATACGTATTTTGGCTACCAAGTAGCCATCTTTAGCGATGAGACACAAAACTCAACTAAAGTTAATAAAGCCTTAATGCTTGAGAATATATAGACAAGGTGATATGAAGATATTCTTGGCAATTGCCCCTCCCCCCCATCGTTACGAGCTGTTTGATATATCAAATGCAATATCTTAGCATGGAAAGTTTCCAATGGTGCTATAAGGTACCATAGAAAACTTACTGCTAAACCATTTTCTACTATCATTAATTACTCGTTAAATTCATTCATGATACGTCATTAGGAGTTGTTTGATATATTGCATGCTATATCTTAGCATTGAAAATTTTTAAGTGTGGTATCGTAATGGTAAAATTAGAGCACGTGTTGTTGTACCTATTCCAGCTATCTCACCTTAGAAATTGTTCGTGCTCTGTCCCATAATTATCAATTGGCGAAAACTGAATGTGAAAAAGTTAATTTGTTTTAAAGTTTTTGTACTGTATAATAAGCTCCCTACTAATAAAGATATCTTTTTGTTTAGGGGAGCCTAATAATAATTGTGGATCCTGCACGCGCACCATCCCAACTATGTTTAGAACATGCGTGGAGCCGAAACGAAATGCACACCACGTGTTTTCCCCAATGCGATAATGATTCGACTCTTTCGTCAATTCACTATGCACATTCTCCACAGACAAACGGACATATAAGCAATTTTCTACGAAAATATGTTAAAAATACAGTATATATAGTTCATTAACATTCAGTGACAAAACCAAACACATCTGTCTGCTTCTCGCTCGCTCGGATAAACTCGTTTTTCCCCGAGATTACCCGAATGTGCGATTCACCTTCAGCGTGATGGATGAGACTCATATCATTCACTGCCCAGCAAATTTGTGTCGCGGTGCGCGTAAAGAAGTTTTCACTGCAAAAATGGGCCGCTAGGTTCGGTATTTCCTCGTTGAAATTTAGAACGCCAGTCTGTCTACAGGCTATACTGTCTAGGAAAAAAAACCATAAATATTGATCTCAGTGCACTTTCTAAGTGCACTGGCTTCTCTTGTCCCTCGAAACGAATCATCTGTCGGTCAGGAAAATAAGTAAATATTATTCCGAAAATCGCGTTGCCGTCGTTCAGGAGGACAAAAGAAATAACAATTTAGAATATATTCTCTTGCATGTTTTGGAATGGAGAGAAACGAAAAACTTAGCTGTTATCTGACACTAGATGGAAACATTCATTGATCAGAAATGTCCATAGAGCAGAAATTATATGGCCTAGTAGATATGGATTAGAGTTTGGTTATTAAATATGAATAAAGTCTCCAGTCTTGCTGTTAAAAATGAAAGAACGGATTTCTAAAGGCACGTGGGCACAATGCAACAATAAAGATGATTCTTATACCAATATAAGGAGGAATTCGGTAAGAAATGTAAACAATGCATGACGGCACCGGATAAAGATGGGCATAAAACGGACGTAATTGCCAATTGCATTACGGCACTGACGACCTTGTCTTCGAACCTGTCCATAACATACGTGCATCTCTCAGATCAAAAGTCGATTATCTTATTGTCAGAGTGTGTAACGAACTGAAAGCTCTTTTCATTGTTTCACGGCTCTGCTTCGGTGAGTTTTATACTATTGTAAATATTGCTTCGTATTGATGAGCAGCGGTACGAAGATGGACACAGTGTCCTCTTTTCCAGAACAATGGTGATTGCACATGAAATGACATTGTAAATCTCTGTAGCAATTGTTTCACAAGTACTAGCACTCGACAAACTCTTTCTGACATTTTCTTTGGACTACCATTTTGCTCCTTGAAATTTCCACTGATAATGATGTTAGTTACAGGTGAACGGGTAATTTACAGAATGAGTGAAATCTCGGGTGCAGAGTTGTTACTTTATATTTTTTGATATTGGAAATCAATGAACTCTGTTAAGCGACTCATTCTATATCAATATTAATCACCATTAAGATATTCTCTTAAAGATTTCGATTATTTTTATATTCGTCATGTGGGTTATGCTCATAGACCGATAATCCCTGATAAGGATAAACTTTTCTCCTTCATCCCCATTAGTAGTTCAAAAACTGAAAACAATTAGATGTGCTCAGATTATTCAAAAGTCTTCTCAAAATTTATTATGTGTATTCATAACTTAATCATAAATAATTCAAATCTCTCTGGTCAGTATATGTCTTTTCAGCAGATAACCTGACCTTTCATTAACTTAATGTCCATTTAAATAATCGATAGCTAAAAATTAACATGGTTCATTATAATCTTCAGAAAAAATCTTTTGATAGAATTCTTTATTATTTTATATGAACATCGAAATAATTATTAGACCTTACAGAATATAAAACAATAAACCCACCAGGCTACAAATACTTTTCTGGCTCTGGTGGCAATAACTCCAAAGTAGAATTTAAATTCTGCAAAAATTTTAAAGTAAATTTTTAGTTCATTATTTTATTATGTGAATTTCTTTATCTGACATTCTCTAACGATACTGTAAAATTATTCTTTCTCCCTATAACGATGTGTGAAGAGCACATCAGTTTGGGAAAATTCTCACTGGGTAAAAATCTGAAATCGATCTCAATGCGCTTTCAAAAATTCACATTTTTTTCAGAGCCGGAGTTAGATGTGTGCAGACGAGGCAATTGGCCAGGCCCCGTCATTATAGACGCTTATGTACCCTCTGTGTAGAGGCGCTGGTAAATTGTTTTTCCAATGATCCCCACAGTGCTAAATCCTTCCCTGAGATTTCTCTGTCCCTCGACAGCGCCTTGCTATCATCCACTAGAATGAAAGAAATACCAATTTAGAATATTATCTGTTCCGGTTTCACTGATTTGTTTTCAAGTTTCTTTTTAAAAATGGTTAGTTATAAAATAACTCGTTCAACTTTTATTCACAATTTTAATCAAAAAGGAGGAGGATCTCTTATGATCTGGGCTGGATTTGGTCAATCCAATCTGGCTGCTGTCCGAATGAAGGCTACAGATTACGAAGACATGCATGATTTTAACCTTCTCCTGTGTGGTGAGAGAATTGGAGGAACTCAATAGATTTTCTAACAGGAAAATGCCCTCGTTCATTGTGCAAAGACTACCGATGAAAGCTTTCTGGCTAATGGGCGCAACTGATGGACTGACCTGTCCTATTCCCAGATATTGCGAGGGGCGGTTATAAAGTCATTAAAATCAACATGAAAAAAACTTGTGTCGTGGGACATCCGACAGAAGTGAAACTTCAAGTGCATGATAATAGTCAGTGAAAAATATTAGATGATGTCAACAGATAAAAGGATAAGTCACTAATAATCATTTAAAACACATGAAAGGTTTATTTTAAAAAAACAAAGTTTACGATCTAGCAACAGTAGAAGTCTTATTCTAAATGTTAAATGAATTACAAAAGCTTTAGAGAAATATAAACAATGTTTTATAATACAGGGTGTTCCAAAATGTTTTAGTGTCAAATCCTCGGAGGGGAGAGAAGAGAAAAAGAAGAACTCCGAAGATTTTACACAAGAAAAAAGAAAGAAAAGAGAAGCTTTTACCCCGAGCCGGATAGACCCACAAGAAAGAGAAAGAAGCAGGAGAAGAAAGACAATAGATGGGTTTTATGCGCAGAATCGGCCCAGAATCCACCGAAGGAGAATAAAAGGCGAGACTCGAGAGAAGAGAGACAGAGAGCAAGTGATCGCGACTGGAGACGAATAGGAACCAAGGTGGACTCCGCAAAAGACGAATGACGGACCGAACATAAGGAATGGGAGTAGCGGACCGAAGCCCAGGAAAAGTAAGAAGTTTGATTTAGATAAAATTTCAAATGCTTCTTCTTCCCCCCCGATGACCGAGGTTCTTCGCGAAGACGAATAGGAGAGGCGGTCGGCCAAAGGAACTCGCAACGAAGGCAGCCGGGGAAGAGGAATCGAGGCCCACGACAGACGAGCCCAGAGCCACCCAGACCTTCCCGACAAGGTGCTTCAAGAGGTTCTCGCCAAACGCACCGTACGTCATTCTATGTTCATAAAGAAGTGTGCCCGAATTGTAAGCCACCTTTGAACTTTAATGACAATCTCCAAACGCTCTCATACGGCTTCCCTGAATTTCCCTTGAAGAATGACGAGCTCCTGCCGCTTACGCTAAATGACTTAGCCACTCAAGATGACCACAGTGAGCCATTGACCGGACTGCTAGCAGAACCAGCTACGTCAGCCGACGACGCATCATTTGAGGTCCTTGACCAAGGGAGCACGAAAAGCTCATCTAATCCAGCCCGCACTAGTGGAGACGTTAGCCCAGAGGTTACCCCTTCCCTACAGCCCCCCTCCAAAACAATTCTCCCGTGGACGCCGGAAGCTAACAAAGTGGCCCGACCAGCCGCTAGCATAGCCGGAATTTGCGTTGGGCGCCCGCGCGAATATCCGCGCTTGGAAATCGGAGTCTCTTCGTTGGGTATTAACTAGATCTTATTAATGATAGATTTAGAGTTCTTGACTAATTAGTTATTAGCCAATAGTCAGGGTGACCAGATGCCTCTTGTTAAACTTGTAATCCAATTTCTTCAAATATTTCAACAACAGTAAATAATTCATTTTCTTCAGCATCTTCTTGATCTTCGTTGTTTTTACTTGCATATATTGTTGAGTCAAAACGGGATAACAGTTTGTGAAGGAATAAATTCATTACAACATTTTTTCAAAACACTGTTATGAATCTTAATCCTCATTATAGACTCAAGTGAAGTGAGACTTCATACGATTTTTTTGCTCTTGTTTTAACACATGCCATTACAGAAAATGCCCTTTCTTCTGTAGCATTAAATAATTTCTGTATTATTTTAACTTACTTTTGAACTCCTTTTCATTTTCCCAGTCTTTCTGGTAGTCTTTTTGGATATTTTGTCCATTTTCCCATTTTTAAATATTGCTTTTGTCAATATCGTCTGCTTTGCTTGTGGTTATCTATCGTGTGGTGCAGTGCGAGTGCGCTGCTAAATTAACTATACTAGAGCACTAACGGCCGTATTCACCACCTAGGATTATAGTGCGAGTTGGGCAACCTAGAGTTAAACCTTAGCACGTGACTCTCGTTATCTAATAGAGAAACGTTAAAATACCATCTCTCGCCTTAACTCTAACTCTCAGATTAACCCGAGATGGTGAATACGGCCGTAAGTATTATCTAGTGCTTTAAACTATACTATAAACTATTCATGTTCATGATCACCTATATATAATCATGAACCTGGACACCTCTGGACTTTCTCCTGTGGGGTTTTCTTAAGTGTGGCGGATTTGAAGTCCCGCATTGTTTCTGCAGTTAGTTTAGTAGATGAGGCGATGCTAGCAAGAACTTGGGCAGAGGTTGAATATGGTTTGGATGTTGTCGGTGCAACAAATGGTGCCTATATAGAACTTTACTAACATACCAAAAAACTTTTTTCGTTGATAAACAAATTGTTAAAAACCTTTAGTCTCTATCTGTAATAGTTTTTTTTTATATAGCTAGTAGTTCGCCCCGAACTGAGACCTCGCGATTTTCCATTTTTACCCATTATTAAACCTACATTCTTCATTAAATTACATCCAAAACGCAATCTAACTGGCATAAAAAGCCTCATTGCAGTGACTTTTTACGATGGTGTGTGGTGGGCGGTGAAGGTAGCCAAAACTGCCCTCGTTGCGGCAGGTAAGTATTAAGTAGACACTTTTAATGGGGTCTTCATGGAGTTTTTTTTTTTATTATTATTATGTCTTTTGTGTTTCTTTAGAATTTAATAATGTTTTATTTTTTTCTTTAGGAATTTTATGCTTTAGTATTTTGTTGTTAAAGAATTTAATATTTTTGCATTTTTTGTTTTTTTATTATATTAAGGAACTGTTTATTTATATAATTTTTATTATATAATTTTGTATTTGGTTTTTATATTTTTTATTAATAAATGGAGTGGACATAAAAAACATTTTCCATGAAAATTTTATCTCTGTTGCTAGGCGGCTCAATCTCTTCTCCTTTTCTATTCCATCTTGGAACGCTTTCATTTTTTTGTTTTATTTAATGTAGCAAAATCATAACCGCAATCGAAGACAATGTCCTCCAATCTCTTCGACCGCGATAACAATACTAATGCGCATCCCGCCGCTAGTTCTTTGTCACCTATATCCACAATTACTTTGTTAAGCGTCAGCCCCTGTGATTTGTGGACGGTGACTGCCCAAGGCAGAGACAATGGAAATTGTATCGCGACCCACAAGTTTGTTTTCAGCATGACTCTGCAGCCTATTGCTAAATATAAAATCGTTTCTAAGCCCTGTGCAATTTCTGTTTCGGCTTTTGCTGCAGTAGGGTTACTACTTTTAGATTCTATTTTAGCAATAGGCTTGTTGAGAGATTCTAATTTAAGTAAATTAAGGGATCGAACAGTTTCATTGTATGGCATAATTTTTAAAGCTTGGTCAAACTCAGGTAGGTTTTAATAATTGAGACTTTTCAATTGTCATTAAAAGTCTCCAATCACTGATGGTTGAATCTCCCCCGCTCAAGTGATCAAGGACCTCTCTGAATACTCTTTGATCATCACCTTGTTGACGAAGAGCTGTAGTTAATATCACGCATCTTTTAATAGCTTTATAAAGCATATGTCCTTGATCTGCGTGGGAAGAGGAGTAGCCACTATCGTAAAACGCTCGATCCATTACTGGTGTTAACTGCTTTAGACCGCCGAACAGATACAGACCATCCCACCAAACGGAAGATGGGCATTTTGAGGTTTTGCTTGCTTGCATCACCGATCGACTTCATGTAACAAACAGCACCCTACTATGCTCATCTCATCAATGGTAATAAAATGGCAATCTGAAATTTCACGTTGAAACGTCGATGCAGCTTCGCCTTCCAAGTCTCGGAATCCCCGTTCCATGCTTAAATGTAGACCGGAATGAATGGTGCATCCACCTATATTAACAGCTGCAGCACCAGTTGGTGCCATCAGCAGAAAGGACTTTGTTCCTAATTCTCACATAATATGTGGCACATGGCCGCAATAACCGTACTTTTGGAAAAGCCCTCGAATGATCATGCTCTGGTCACTATAATTTAATTCGAAAAAATTAATACAAAATACCTACCAAATTCTAAATTAAATTAAAAGTACGCAACTAAACTAAATAATAATGTAGTATTAAAAAATATTAAAAAAAGAAAGAAAACAACAAACTAAAAACGAAAACTGGCATGGAAAGATTCTTTAAATCTCTGGCTCTATCATCACGCCCTGGACATCTGAACATTATATGCCTATCTTGTTTAGATGATGGAGCCCATAGTCCTTCCGGCTCCATCATCAGATCATTACTATGATACCCAATTACTGTCACCGAAATTACACCCTTTCATTTGATACACCACTCGGGCAAATTTGCTTACCTTATGTCGTGTATTTTTGTCGACTTTGAAAAGAGTGGAGAAAAGGGAGGTATGTCGAACAATTTTTTAATTAGTTCGATTTAATGATTACAAGAATTATTCAATGGATATAATATCTTAATGAATTGAACGATTAACGTAAATGGCATCAGTCCAATTCGGAAGCTGATGATTGAATTACTGGGTAGTCCGTTTGCTTGCTTATGGTGCTGCTTCTGAGACTCGCAAGGGTCGTCTGGCTTCTAGCAATCACCCATGAAGGGATGTAGCCATGGGTCATCGGTGAGGAGAGGGACGGAACGCCGGGTACCGCTACGCAGGCGGGCGACGACCTTACTAGGTTTGTCGACCTTGTGAAGACGACTGTAGGAAATACAACAGATATATTAGAAGATAATCTAACCTCTAGGAACATGCACAAGATTACTTAGAACTTAGGTCCTATCAATTCTAACAACAGTTTCCTTAGAAGCTGAGCCTCTGTCCAAGCGCGGACATCCTGCTGGGCGCCCCGCGAGAATACCGGCTATGTTGTCAATAGGTATCACGACTTCCAAGGTCTCGATCTTCCACGGGAGGTTTTTCACTTGTGCAGGACACTCTGGCGTGGCTCGCTGAGTTGCTACTAGCTCGACTAATGATGATGTAACAATCTATAAAGTTTCCGTTATCAGGCCTTCTGTCTAGAAGGTGTTGGCCCAGGCCTGTCTCTTTCGTCGGCTACGGCAATATCTATGATGATGTAACAATGTATTACATTTCAATGCGCAGGCCTGCTCTCTCGGTGGTCACGCTCCATCTTGGACGTTAACAATAAGTATTTTCCGTTTGTTGGAAACAATGAAGGTTGGATTGTTGGAATACGTCACTTCCATAATGCGAAAAACGTTTCATGCTAGCATTTCACTCCCCAAGTCGATGCGGGAGGATAAAAAGCGGCGTTAGGTGCAGTACCGCTAAAAGCCGCCACAGCGTCGAAAGCAACATGGCGCAGCCGGTCGGAAAATTGGAAGTGCGAGACTTAATAAGGTTTCTGCATATGAAGGGGAACAACGCAAACAAGTCCAGGATGAAAATGACAATGGTCCATCGTACGAGACACTCGCCATGTAGCATCAACGTTTCCATTGTGGCCCTACAAGAGTGGAATGGGAACCTCGGAGTCGACGCTCAGAACTACGAGCCACAAATTGCGAAGGAAGTGGAGAAGATAGTCCTTTCAGATCAATGTGTACGACACTTATATGAGTCAAGAAAGTAAATGCAACGATAAGAATCTGTAATAATTTTTCGATTGAAAAATGGAAGGAAAAATTCTGCGACCTGGATTCGAACAAGGAATCTCGACTATCATGGCCGACGCCTCTAACAATTGGGTTATCCCAGACACCCGGATAGCCATTTTTCAATCAAAAAATTATTACCTGTGTTTGGAGACAATCTTCAGTTTATAATTATTATTATTATCTGTGAGTTCATCAAACTTTCTGATGGTTTTGGATAGGAGAAATTCTCGATCTGAGAGCCAGGAGCCCGCCTCCCATTGGGCTTACAACCGTGACAACTCGACCATGATAGTCGAGGTTCCTGATTCGAATCCAGGTCGCAGAATTTTTCCTTCAATTTTTCACCAGAAAAATTATTACCTGTTTTTGGAGAAAATCTCCAGTTTATAATTATTATTATTATTATCTGAGAGGAATCGGGTTTTTTCGAGTAGCCGATCACCTTCAGCCCTCAACTGAATGCCGTTTGTCACACTCTAAGGCCCGAATTCAGAATGAGCACTAATGCTCTTACTCTTGCTCAAACCATTGTTGAATACAAATTCCATAGAACTGAATATGTACTGAATAATAATTTGAGCAAGTCAGTAAGAGCATTAGCGCCCATTCTGAATACAGGCCTAAGTTCCCTTCGTTTAGCCGAGCATTTTTCTCGACGGAAAACATAGCAAGAGCATGTTTCCACGCAAACATTATAAATTCAAAACCGTTGGTGATGTACGAGAATGGATTCCAACATGCAATTCAAATTTCACATAAATGAGGAGGTCCGTTCTATTACTGCAGGATTGTGTACATATACGTGCAAAAATGCGAAACTGGACATGTCTCAGAAACATTTTTTTTTTGGCAAAACTAACTTGGAGAATGTGAACTCACAGAGATTTGTTGAATGGCCCAAACGAGTGAGCGCGATGGCAAGGAATATTATCACTACCATTGTAAAAGAAGCGGTAATTCCACAAGTTTACAGCTGTTGAAATAATTTTTATTCGTTCATTTGGATTATTGTCTTAGACTTATAACTCGCGATAAGGTTGAAATTATCTATCAACACCGTTCCAAAAACTCTAGACTACTAAATCCGAAAATGTTTTAGAAGACCGAAACCTCTTTTGAAGTGGAGAGGCAGATGGTACTGCCTCCACAGGTTTTTTAAGATCTGAAAAGATCTTCAGGTGGCATAATGCTACACCCAACGTAAAAAAAAATACCTCTAACGAGGCAACATGAACCTGGCCCACGGCTTTCGCTGGTCAGAGGTTAACTTCTGACACCTACTCACTTTGGCCACCCGAGTAGGCAAGTGATCATGTTCATCCACTGGGAACAGACCGAAACCAAAAAGAACGAAAATAAGTTATTTATGTAAAAACATAAAAGTAATATTTTTCAGTCCATCTCTTTTCGGGAGAATTCAGCATTCTACCTGGTATTTCCTACAGTTATTTAAAACTAAAAATAAATACAAAGGAAAATTAATTGGATGCTAAACGGGGTCTGTTACTGTAGACTTTTAATAAGAAATTTGTTTAGAATTTATTTGAATATCCCAATAATTGCAAGTTAGAACACGTGCAACGCTAAATGAAATAGAATTGTAGTATTTTCATCAACATTGAACAATCTCTGCTTTTTATCATAATATTAATCATGAAATTAAGCTGCCTCTCCAAGGAAGGTATAGGAAACCAGCGGGAGCCTGAGTGCAAGGATATTTAGCGTTCCTAAAAGTGCGTTAAAAATGTGGCACAAAAGAGGTTAAAAATGAGGTATAATGAATAAAATGGTGGGGAATAAATAAGGGGAGAGTGGGAGAGGGATGAAGCTGGTTAACGTGGGACACTGCCACTTGACTAGCTTGCCTGTAGATATACTAGGCCTATCATCCAGCTTATTTTATGCAGGCTCAAATGGACATGATGGATCATTTCAAACAATTGATACATAGATTGCCAGACAGATCGTATTGTGAGGGGCAATTGAAGTGAACCGAATTGCCACCATACAAGCGTTCGTAACTTTAATTATTCTTACACAGAAAGCTGATAACGATTGGTGGAGAAAGTTTATGAAGAAAACCCCTTCATCAACGATTGTATTCTATTTGGTAACCCTGTGTCGTGTCTTTTTGTGGCGAAACGACCAGAGTGAAACAGGGGAAGGTAATTTGAACAATTTTAATAAATTCGTTTAAATGAATCCATTAAGATGAATGAAAATAAGGATACTCATTGAATTTTACAAAGATCATTAAAGTCTCTCAACCCAATTCGGATAATAAGTTCGATATTAGTTGGGTGTCGGCCAATGCACTTGTACTGCTATCTCCAAGACGTCCAAAGCTCGTCTTCGTTTCAAACAACGATGTGGAGGCGCAGGCGAGTGGGGAATCCAGGGTCTACAAATTTTCGGATGTTGAATTCCGTTCACGCGTCACCGCTACACTAGAAGGAGGCGATCTGGGTAGGTTTGTCGACCGTACGAGGGGAACTGTGAGGAACAGAACGAATATATTAGACAACAGACTATCACAAGCAATAGAAGAACACAAATCAATGGTTTAACGTGAATTATCAAGTTTGATATCTTAAAAGTTCTAGAAATACCCTTAGAAGACGGCTTCGAGTCCAAGCGCGGACTTTCAACAGGGTGCCCCGCGAGGATACTGGCTATATTGGCTATAGAGAATGTCACTTCTAAGGAGTCCACCTCCCCCTGGAGAAGATTAATGCTGTCTGCAAAGATACTTGTGGTCAGCAGGCGATGTGGCGAGGCTGGGGCACGACGGGGTAACGGGACCGGATCCGTAATTCCGTGG
Organism: Rhysida immarginata; assembly: GCA_023313115.1. NCBI lineage: Eukaryota > Metazoa > Arthropoda > Chilopoda > Scolopendromorpha > Scolopendridae > Rhysida > Rhysida immarginata. The sequence goes on from JAHWFO010050227.1 coordinate 120,428, forward strand.
CAATCCCTGTCGGGCGGGTCGGTTACATCCTTTACCTCGAAGCTGAGGAATTTGGGTTCAATACCGGCTCCGTTCCTCCGATTCCGGGCAACGTCCAGGGGGTTCTTCAGGAGGCTCGCTACTATTGACTCTTGCTCATTGGGCGAGCTAATGTTAGTCGAATTAAATCTCGAACAATTGCGGCTAAGTCTATAGTCCTTACACTTTGGCCCGGTTCCAACAGTCACTTCGTTCCGTGGTGGGATATTTCGGGCTTGAGAGACCTCTGCCTTCTCCGGCTTTCTGCTCCGGTTGGCGGCTGATCGTTAGCGTTCTGGGAAGAGAGCACCTCGTGTTCTGCGAGCTCCGATGAATTTCTTCGAGTCGGCGAGATTGGCCAGGCGATCCACCTTTCACGATACATTCCTTCTGCGGCGTGTATCCTTTAGAATAGCCATACTCATTAGTTTTAAAGGAAGTAAATTGAATTTTACTTGCCCGTGGCATCCAAGCATTCCCAGGTAGATCTAGTCCCTTGCAGTGGCTCGGCAAAGTCGTATCCTCATGGCCATCATCTATCTCGCTAGCTGTTATCGGTTGAGGGTCTCGTGCTAACTGCCTTTTCCACCTCTGCATCATCCTTTTATTCTCCTTCGGAGGATCCTGGGCCGCACTTGCGCAGTTGTTTCGCCAATTGCCTTTTTCTTTGGATTCTCTCTTTCTGGCGCGGGTCCACTGCAGCCGGGGGTGGTTTTTCTTCTTAAATCTTTCGATTTATTCTACTCTCATGCCAAACCCTCGGAATCTCGGTTTCTGTCGAATCTTCTCTTCCGAGGATTTGACACCCTGTTTGTATCATCCACTGTAGAAGAGATGTATGCAGAACTGCGAGGCTGATGTTGTTCCATTCCTGTTTAGAAAGCTTTCCAGATACCCTCAATGAGTGCTTGACAGCGTCGAACAAGGGCTCGTTTCAATAATCTACATTTACAGACATCCATCCTGGAGGCATCATGAAATGAAATAACATGAATTCTACTTACATCTTCCAGATCCAACATAAATCGAACGTTCGAGTTAGATGTATGACTGGAAGCTTTGTCTTGATGCAGCCAACCTATGCTTTTGTCCTCTCCATACAAGTCGGGGGTTTCCTCGTGAAAAACTGGACTGAGAACATGCTGCTGATAGTAAAGGGAGTTAACCTTAGCCTTCCTGTCCATTCTTCTGACTGTTAGCTTGCTGTTAGCTCAACGATTGCATTTTAACCATTCAATGGCTGACTAGTTGATACTTGACGTTAATCTTTAAGCATTTATTAAAATATTTAATGTTACAAAACTATCAAACGGCATATTTACATACATTCAAAGTCATGGCATACTACTGAATAACGTGTGGAATCCCCTCTTGTCCGACTAAGAGCATTAATTCGACGTGGCACCGACTCCACAAGAGATTGGAAATCCTGTCGCAAGACGTTAAGCCATGCCTCTGGATTGCCACCCATAGATCCCTAGTATTAGTAGGTATCGGATATTGGGTACACAGGCACCTCTCCAACACGTTCCATAAATGCACGATAGGATTCATGTTTAGGGAGCGAGCTGGCCACACATTCGTTGGAAATCATCTTAATGTTTCTCAAACCAGTTCTGCACAAATTGCGCTCGATGACATGGAGCATTATCCTGCTGGAAAACCAATTCATTGTGGGTACACCAAGAAGGGGTGTTAATGGTCACCAAGAAGTTCAACGTAGCAGGAACCGTTCTGGTATGTGTCTAGGAGGACCAACGGGGCCAAACCTTGCCAAGCAAAAAGCATCCAACTCCAGTATGAAACCGTCACCTGTGTGCACGAGAGCTTGTTCGAACTTGAAATCATGGCGTCAAATGACACTTCCATTAGCCCGACATAAATGGAACCGTGATTCGACGGACCACACCACTCGTTTCCAGTCTTCCGGTGTGCACGTAACATGTTCACGAGCTGTTGAACGAAGTTGAACATACTTAAAGCTGAAGAGTATGGCTGAACTTAACCAGCCTTATGTATGGGATGTCTATATTAATAAGATAACTTGAAATTCGGCTATCATAATTAGAACACAGTTGTAAATGTTTCATTTTTAGAAATGGAATGCCAATTAATGGCAATTTTCTTGTCTTGTAAGTTTTACATTGTATAATGAGATCGCAATAAAAATATATCTTCCTCGTCGCAGTAACAGTTTATTACTCTAAGCAAAATTTAGATTTCATTACACAAATGCATAATACCGTATAATTGCCATGTTTTAGGTATACAGAATATTTAACATAAATAAAATAAGTTTAATTTAACATAAAAATCCATTGTATTCCAACATTTGGGGAAAAATATCTGTACACGTCATTAGAGAATTTTCCAAATTATTGGTATTATTGTAACACTTTCCTATTATATTTTCTTAATGTCCTTAGGTAAAGGATGATGATGATGATGATGATGATGATGATGCTGATGATGCACAATTTTCTATTGTAAATGAAGAATTTATTGGATAAAATTGTGACAGCGTACGAATCTGAGTTTTTATAGCATTAATCATTTAATTAACTGCCCAAGATACATTGACTAATGAACCAAGTTTATTTACCTCCTCCCTATGTCTTTTTTTGTGGTTTCTCCGGTTTCTTCTATCCTTTCCCTCGGCTACTCGATTTTCAGTGTTCCTTGCAGTCTTCCTCCTGATGATCGCTTTGCTTACGCTTTGTGAGTTTTATCATCATTTGCCAGCGACCAAATTTAAAAAGCAAATGTAATTTTCTTCCATAATACATTAATCGGCGTAAACAAAGAAATAAAATTATACTGGATGTAAAAATTCTTTGCATTTTTAATACGAAAGTAATATATTCACTAAAATCCAAATGAAACAAAGAAAAGTGAACATAACATTTCAGAAAAGTAGATAGCAACTACGTAATGATTTTGCACAGTCATTACAGGGTTCATACGGGTCATGAAAAACCTGGAAAGTCGTGGAAAATCGAAAAAAAATTTCCAGGCCTGGAAGGTTTTGGAAAATCAGTGATTTCTGAATGAAGTTTTGGAAAAGTTGTGGAAAAAAATTCCAAAGAACGTAAATTAAATAAACCAATATTTATAAAAAAAATTTTTTTGGAAGAGTATACCGAGGCTTCCCAATACCGCCTAGAGAGAAAGCCTGCTCACGGAAAATCGTACATTGATACATCACTTGTACATTGTACATCACTTGTACATTGATACATCACTTGTACGGTAAGGATAATTTCTGGCTTATTAGGACCGATAGGTACTTATGTTTTCACAATGTGCATCCGTCCGTCCGTCTGTCTGTCTGTTGGTGCTCTAGCTTTCGAACGCTTCCGAATTTTCGACTTCCGTTTTCGCCATTCGACAACTTAGAGAAATCGGAAGACTGAGTTCGTTGGTGGAAAAAAAGGTGAACTACTTCCGGTTCAAAAGGTCAAAAATAATATAGGGGTCCACGTTTTTCACTATACAATTCCATGTATAAATGGCCTGTCATTGCCAAATGCTGTTCTCCCTTTGGCATTCCAAAGCTAAAGGCTTGTGAATTAAGTGAAGACACGTGATCGTCTTACTTGATGGTCAATATCAGTCAGAACTTGTTCAAGGATATGTTGTTTAGTGGTACCATTATGATCCACTGGAAACTTTCAGTGCTCAGATATGGCATGTATTATATCAAACAGCTTGAAATAACATGTCCTGATGGAATATTAAGGTAAAATTAATGATAGTCGAAATTGGTTCAAAGGTAGCTGGTTTAGTGGACTCATTGGAACTTTCAATGTTAAAATATGGCATGTAATATATCAAACGACTTGCAATGACGTACCATCAATGAAAGTAACGTAAGATTAATGATAGTCGAAATTGGTTCCATGATGCGTGTTTTAATGATAACATTATTGAAGCATTGAAAACTTTCAATGCTAAAATATGGCATGTAATATATCAAACGACTTAGAATGATATGTAATGAATGAATGTAACGAACAATTAATGACAGTGGATATTCGTTCAATGGTAAGTGATATAATAGTACTTAATGATAACGTTGTAAACTTTCAATGCTAAGATATGGCCTGTAATATATCAAACAAATTGTTATTAGGATCATTAGGTACTTATGTTTTCACAACGTGCGTCCATCTTTATATATGTCTGTCCGTCTGTCTGTTTGTTGGTGCTGTAGCGTTCGAACGCTTCCGAATTTTAGACTTTCGTTTTCGCCATTTGATAACTTAGGCAAAACGATAGCCTGAGTTCGTTGGTGAAAAATACCGGTGAAATACTTCCCATTCACCAATAACAGAGGGGACCACGTTATTTACTATACAATTCCATGTATAAATGGCCTATGCATTGATCAAAGAATTTCTCTCTTTGAAATTCGATAGCTAAAGCAGAGAGAAGGAATGTGAATTAAGTCAAGACACGTGATGGTCTTCCTTGGTGGTCAAAATCAGTCCAAATTGGTTCAATGGTACGTTTTGTATTTGTAATATTATGGTACCATGGAAACATCTAATGCTAAGATATAGAAGGCATATATCAAGTTGTTTGGAATGATGTGTCATGAATGAATATGACGTAAAATTAATGCTGGCCAAAATTGGTTCAATAATACTTCTTGTATTGGTAAAATATTTTACCATTGGACACTTTCAATGCTTATATATGCCATTTAATATAAAAACACCTTGGAATGAAGTGTTATGAATGAATAGGACGTAAAATAATGCTAGTCAAAATACATTCAATGGTACGTGTTAGAATAGTACCAATTTTGTACCATTGAAAACTTTCGACGCTAAGTTATGGCGTATAATATATCATATATCTTGTAGTGACGTGTTATTGAATGAATATAACGTTAAACTAATATATAGTCATAACTGGTTCAAAGGTACTTTGTTTAGTTGTACCATTATGGTCCATTGTAAACTTTTAATAATAGGATATGGCACGTAATATATCAAACTGCTTGGAATAACGTGCCATGAATTATTATAACGTAAAATTAATGACAGTAGAAATCTGTTTAACTTGCACGCTTTTAATGTCACCATTATATACAATAATGAAAATTTCATAAGTACTAGATAATCGCTCCTTTCAACAGCACATGCTTACGTAGAAATGCTTCAACAATAGATTATGAAAAAATAATAGACTCTTAAAGAGAACGCTTCAAAAATTGACGCTCATTTAATTTAAATAGTAATCCTTACACCCTCCATGCATACACCTCCATCGACTCTCTAGCAATTGCGTGAAATTTTTATGTCTGCAAAAGCCAACATTTCTGTTGAACGTTTTCTGCATCTCGTTGAATCTATGCTTAAACGAATACACCCGGTTTTGAAGGCTAATGGAGGTTCAACACGCCACTAGACAGGTGTACCTAATAAAATGGCAGCTCAGTGTACGTTGGATAACTTGACACATGCAAACAAAAAACATTTAATTATTTTTATTGGAAAAAATGTAACAAACAATTTTGAAAGAAAAACAAGGTTTCTCTCATTTCTAGAAGAATGTATTCTACCTATTTTGAATTGCTTCTTGAATAAAATCAATATACATTGAATGGCCATATTATTATGAGCACCCCATCAGTACTTCGTTGGGCCATCTTTTGCCTTCAACACTGCGGCGATTCTTCTTGGCATTGATTCAATGAGATATTGAAAGGTGATGCGAGGAATGTGACACCATACCTGATTAATAGAATATTCCAGTTGTATGAGATTTGATGGTTGTAGAACCAGCTGCCTGATGGCTCTTTCAACTTCGTCCCACAAATGCTCGATTGGATTGAGATCTGGTGATTGCGGGGGCTATCTAAGCAAGGTAAAGTCTCTCTCGTGTTGTTGAAACCACTCCTGCACAAAGCGAGTAGGTGGCATGGCGCACTGTCTTGCTGGAAGACGCCATCTCCATTGGGATACGCCATCAACATGAAAGGATAAATTTGATCAGTAACGATACTTAGATAGTTGTGGTATTCAGATTTTGCTCCACATGAATTAAAGGGCCCACATCATGCCAGGAAAATACGCCGCAAACCTAACCCCCACCACATTGAAGGGTTGTACTCATTCAAGTGGCGTCAATGATTTCATGGTGATTCCGCCAAATTCTCACACTATCATCTGCACGATGCAACTGGAAACGTAATTCATCGGACCCCATTAAATTTTTCTAATGCTCGACTGTCCAATCCTTGGTTACTCTGCGAATTGGAGAAAGTAAAGTTTTTAGAACAGCTCCTTCGGCTCACATATCTTAAACGATGCAGTGTATGACAAACAGTGCATTTAGATATCATTTGGGAGGATCTCTGACTTAATTTAATGTTGCCCTTCTGTTGTAGCAGTTTTACCACTCTTCGTTCTGCTCGAGCATTGACTAGTCGCTGACGGCTACAACTCGCACGTTCAGGCCCAGTTTTTCGGCTGACAGTCCAGTCTTTAAACACTTTAACAATAGCTGCTCTTCAATATTTGACGAATGCAGCAATTATGCTGATACTCGCTCCAGGGCTCCGAGCGCCAGCAATCATCCCAATGTTCAAAGTCTGTTAAATCGCATCGTTTACACATAACTTCAGAAGCAAATCACTTCTACTGTCGTGGTAAACAACCTGCTTCCCTTTTTATCAGAGTCTGGTCCTTTAGCAACTTCAGCACTATATCATAGCTAATTCGCCTCCAAACATCTAGCCATCATAATAATCTAGTCTCACTGCATATACACGAGGCCTGTCCGAAAAGCATCCGGATTGAGGCTGTGAAAAAGTAGAATTCTCTACACCTTTTTCCTATTCGGATCGTGTGACGACATTTCTGCTGATGACGTAATGAAAATTGCAGCTGTTACGAGTGCCACGTGCAATTGTTGTAACATGCTAAAGCAGAATGGGTTTTTTTTTGTCGTCGCCTGGCGAAAATGACAGAAAACATTGAGCAACGACATTGCATCAAATTTTGTTTTAAATTCGGTAAGACTGCAACGGAGTGTTATGAACTGTTAAAACGAACATTCGGCAATGATGTTAAGAGCCGCACACAGGTTTCCGAGAGTTCAGGCGCTTTAAGGTGGATAGAGAATCGCATAAAGTGATGAGCGGCCTGGTTGGCCTTCAACGTCTAAAAATGACTAAACATTTATGTGAGTTCAAACCGTATTTTTTGTAGCCTCAATCAGGATACTTTCCGGACAGGCCTCCTATTTTTGTTGGAGTTTTTTAAATTGATATTTAATTTATTTAAAATACTTGTGCAATCCACAAAACTTTAAACTATAAATATTTGTGTAAAAATGTTACCTAAATACAGAGGGTTGATTCAGATAAAATGAGACGACTTTAAACGCCGCGTATGACCTTGACGGAATGTGATTTGCATGACTCGTCCACTATTCATGGGGATTAGCTTTGTATACACTTGTTGCTGTTATTTGGGACATTTCGTGCTGAAACATGGCTTCCAAAATCACAGCTTTTTGGGAAGGGTATATGTTTGGCCTTTCCGACGCTAACTTCAGTCTTTCGTGCATTGTGGAATTATGCAAACGAAATGGTATTATGGTATCCAAAGCTACTGTGGGTCGAATAATCAAAAAGAACAAATTGCGACCATCTAATGAACGTGGACGAGCAGAGAAGCAGACCAGAAACAAGCCCCGGCCAACACGCCCAGCTCAGGTGGTGCGAGAAATCCGGTCTGAAGTGCTGAAAGAAAATCCCTACACACAGAGAGGTCTAGCCCAAAGGAAAGGTATTTCACAGGCAACAGTCTCCAGAATAATTCATGACAATCTTGGGCTGGAGCGACGTCATAAAGCGCGCGGTCACACAACTGAGTGACTGAACACAACTGAACACTGCCAAGTCATCTGTGGCTTAGTACAGGAAGATGGAACAGGAGACGGGCATACGAGTTATTCCCTTCTCTCATGTGCCTGTAAAATCTCCTGACGCATCACCGATGGATTTCTGTGGTTTCGGTCTCCGACCAAGGACCGTTGATGGGCTATGGAAAGCGTGTCAGCAGGTGTGGAACGAACTTCCCATGGAGTCCCCCAAATTCAGCTTACTTCAGTGGAAATTACAGTGCCGGGCGATAGTCCAACAACGTGGTTCTCACATCGAACACAACCGATGGTGGCACCATGGTATTACACCATCGTAACAGAACTGCAAAGTCGTCTCATTTTATCTGAATCAACCCTCCGTATGTGTAAAAATTTAAAATGTTCATATTTTGATTCTAATAGATTCAGAATTTTAAATTATACTGATTTAACGGAGCAGTTTTAATTCTGAATTTTGATTGATAATATTTCAGTCATCTGTTGTGGTTCTCAAGTTATTAACAAAAACATTGATACTGTAACAATATCTGTTGCAGATGATTGGAGACGGCATTGATGAGGGAGGAGAGAATTGAGCTGATTCTGATGTCCGAGGAACGCCCCTACCATACCATAGCTGTCGATTTCAACACCCAAGACTCCAAAAGAAAACTAATCACACAATCACCTCGAATATGTAATATCACGTTTCAGATACACTGGGACTGTTGGACATAAAGCTTGTACAGGCCTGGCAAAACATCAACTGAAGAGGCAACCTCAACAATGGTGTTGGTAGGATTTGGAAAAGACCACAATGCACCACAAGACGGCTTGCAGCTGAGTGTGGATTCAACCAGTCATCCAAAGCACGGATTCTGCGTACCAACAAGTGGCATCCATTCAAATTTCCGATCCAGCAAAAACTATTCTGCACCTGGGCAACTGGTGCAGAATAGCATTTGCATATAGCACTGTGTTCAGTGATACGGCAAATTTTTATGTCAATGCTGAAGTGAACCGTCAGAACATGAAATATAGAAGCGATGCGAATCCTCATTGGACAGATCCAATCGAAGTCGTTGGTGATGTCAAAGTTATGGAGTGGTTTGGGACATGTGCTGGACTTCAGAGCCCCAGATGAATTTACCCTACAGAAGACGGTAGTATTTACATCAGGAACATATAGATCACCAAGTGCCACCCATATTGTCCATTGGATGTGCCATAGAATATCCACAGGGTACATAATCGGTCATTAATATGACCTGATGGTGATGGTGTACGTGTTCTTCTTTCAAAAAATCGCCCAATATAAACGTAGCACTCGATCAACATATTATAGGTTTTAACTATTTTTGTATTCGTTCATTTGGATTACTTCCAGAGGCGACCCCTGATAGGGATAAACCTCATCAGTATTACAAAATTATAGAGGGGGCCAAAAATGTACTCACGGTTTGTTGATAACCCACATCTTGTTTTAACGTAGCTCGTTGATTGTATCAGGTTTTTGTCGACAGCACGACAAATTTCATATTTACAGTACACTTCAGCATAGGATTCGTTAATGTAAATGTTTTAATTGCGAAATTATTATATTAGAAACAGTGAGAACATATTTTGACCCCTCTGTATAAGACAATTGAATGTCTACCAAAAACTATATCAAAGGTAAAACCTTAATCGACAAAAGATATGAGAAAATTCAAAATAGACAAATAAAGAACACCTCTCCAGACCATCTCCTATCAGAGGCACTGAGCACTCTACTTGGTCTTTAGTTAGGTTAATGAACATTTTAAAATAAAGGAAAGCAAATTTACTCTGATTTATCATAAAACTTTAAATTATTGTTTTTATTGAATTTATAAATTTTAAGATCCAAATAATTATTAGAAGTTATGGGATAAACGAGTAAAAATAATAGAAACATCAAGATGTGAGTACTTTAGCGGCCACGGTGGCATAATTGCATAACTTTGGAGTGAGCAGTCGAATGTAGTTCGCAAACTGAAAGATCTGGTTACGGGTGAAATTTTTTTTATGAAATGATTTCTTCTGCAGTATATTTACGTTCCACATAACTTTCAAGTCAAGTATGTAAACAACCTACTTCCTTGTTATTGCGACGAATAACTTTTTCAAAGAGCACAATTTCAGAAAATCCTTAAGAATAGAACCACTTATTCACAATAAATTTTAGTGACTTTAAATATGCATATTCCAACAGCTAGTCTCCTTCATAAGCATTTGAAACAGTTCCATCGTTTAGATGGAATTTCTGTACTTACTTACTTACTTTTCAAACCCGCTTATCCGTTAGGGTCGCGGGGGCAGCAGCCCTATGGAGGATCTCCAGCGATCGCGATCTTCCGCCATCAGGCGCATATCCTCCCTGGTAATATCCAAGCGACTAGAACCCAGATTCTCCATGTAGTCTAGCCACCTGGTTCTAGGCCGACCCCTCGGTCTCTTACCCATCGGCTTGGAAAATAACAACTGCCTAGGAAGACTAGTTTGCGGCATCCGTATCACGTGGCCATACCAGCGCAACTGAGATCTCTCAATGCGGAGAAGTAGCGGCTCAACACCTAAAGATTCCCTTATTGTGCTGCTGTACACTCTATCTAGTAGGGTAACACCTGCCACACCTCTCAGAAATCTCATTTCGGCCGCTTGTACCCACGATCGCACTCTTTTGGTCATTACCCAAGCCTCATGACCATAGGTGAGAATGGGGACAAAGATAGATTTGAAGACGGAGAGCTTGGCTTTGTTACCCAGCTCGCGTTTCGTTACCACGGAACGCCACAGTTCACGTCTGACACAGCTTGCTGCACCGATCCGAGCATCTAATTCTTTCTCCTGCCGTCCATCACTCGTGAATGCAATCCCGAGATACTTGAATTTCTCCACCTGTCTCAATGAGGCTCCCCTAACATGGAGAGCGCACTGAGCAGGCTGTCTTGAAAGGACCAGAACCTCGCAGGAAGTATCAATAATTTCTCAAAGTGTACATTCTTTCTAGTAAGAGTGCATTTATTAGACCATGTGTTTAATCTTGTTGGAAAAACTATAGTGCATCATGGAAATTTTAAATCAATCGTAGAATCTGATTTAAAAAACTTCTGTACTTTTTTATTATCTTGCAGACGAAATACACTTAAAGACCAAAATCCATTGGATAGCCGTATAAGTATGTAAATTGCAAAACAACTATTACCTACACATAACGACATGGACTAATCTTAAACGGCATATAATGGCATATGTACTTGTATTCCTGTCCTTGTGATAATGGCATCCTAGTCTCGAAACGTAAGACGTATTCTACGTCAAAAAGCTACACCAGCTATCCTTTTGGGACAGACTGTAGTTTTCATCCGTCTTGCACTCCATATCTCCGTAACCCCTCGACGGACTACTCACGTTCGAACTCAAACATTCTATTGGCCTTAAGTAATCGTATACTCGCTTCGCTCGCTCGGTCAATAGCTACAAACATAAACGCAACGCATGCCTCACTCTGAATCACTTCCATCTCCTTAAATTTAATATCCAGTTTTAGAACTGTTTAATAACTCATCATTATCAAGCAATCTTAATATCAAATCGTTCTGAATATTACACCCAATGTTGTAATCCTGTATTTCTAACATAAATCCCAATATTCTTTTAATTATTATTCATTATCGCCAACCAAGCTCCTTATATGAAGATTCACTCAAAATTTATAAACCTAAGAGCCATTCACGTCACAGGCAAGCAAATTTAAGAGCTAGGATGTGCGATTTCAAATGTTATTTGCACTTCTAAATTAATCTAATTTTGTATTTGGTTGTTTGGGTTACAATGCACAGCATAACCCTTGACAAGGAAAAAATTTGCCTTTTTTAACCTTGCCAACTTTTCAAAAACTCAAGGGAGGTCACTAACTGCTGTCACTAAAGACTGCAGATAGTATATTCCCATGCAAAATCTTGGTAACACACGTTAAAATCTCAGTTAAGACGTGGTAGCTCACTTCAGTCCACCACCTTTTGAGAAAACACAGCATTCTAATTGGCCTCCTCTGAAATTGATTATCATTAAAAATAGCCAGCCCAGAAATACTAACTATTTTTCAAGATAAGCAATTAAAACAAACTTTTTTCTATGCAAACCATTAAAAATTTAGAAGAGGAAACGAATAATCTTTGTTTGTAATAAGAAATAGATCTTACGTTAAGAGCGGAAACTCTCACGGAAGTGCTGGTATTAGATAGTGCTTCTTCTGCCCTCTAGTGACTCGAATTTATAACTGCGGTCTGCTACTAATTCTTAGGATTTTCACAGAAGGATAAGTTAGAAACAAAGACAGACTAAATAGCAAGTTTGGTAATTAATTTATTTAACACCTACGCGTTTCGTGGAAACCACATCTTCAGGGTAGGATACAACTACGTTCAGTCAAGAACGGAGGCCTGTTTTTATGGCCATACCCCTCCAATCAGAAAACTTTCTCATTGGAGGGGTTTACAATAGCAGGAAATCCAATCATCAAGTACAAGGTAATCCAATGGCATGGCAAGACTATTTGAACAATTCACCAATAATAAAATTATAAACTGACAGCTTATAAAGATAACATAGAAGAAAATAAAAATATAAAATTTATAAACCATTAAATACAAATTAAACATTGATGGTGTATTATATAATGTGAAGGGGAATGTATTATATTATTTAATAACACCTTCGTAGAACGGCTCTTACAACCGAGCTCCGATACATCGAGGTTATTCATGGATCGATTTTTCGGCTGTTTTTGTCACATCATTGACTACATCTAAAATGGCGCTGTTTTCAAAGTTAATTTGATTATTTAAAATACGTTTGTCTCCATTCTTTATATATTTTCTGATTTCCAAAGTTTCTATTGTTAAAATCCGTTTATGATCTCGTTCCTTCCTTACGATATCCATTATGTTCTCGATGGCACCGAATTGATGTCGATTGTTAATGAGATGGACGGCAAAGGCCGACTTGCCATCCCCTTTCATTGCGGTGTTCTTCGTATCTTTTCTTAAACGACCTCTTCGTAGATCCGATGTAAAACGCGCCACAATCGGGGCATGTTAGCTTGTATACACCGCTGGTTCTGTAGTCACATTCATGTTCTTGGTTAATGACTCTTGGGTTAATTATATATCGGCATTTGTTGTTGGTTTTAAACGCAACTCTGATGCCTTTGTCCCGAAATAAGTTGCTGATTCTCGTTATCTCTGGTCCTGTATAGGTGAAGACCGCGTACTTCTTATGTTCACTCTCATTATTTTCTTCGATTTCTTGCCTTGGCAGTCTGGTTTTTCTCAATATTGAAGATGTAATCTTATCAGGGAACGAATTATTTCTTGCGATATCGAAGGTGAGATTGATCTTCTGGGATGGGGTAAGTTAGCATTCATTCGTCTTCTACTGGGAAGTATTGTGTTAATGCGCTATAGGGATAACTCAATAGGTTTTTTCTTAACATCAAGCTTCCTATCTGCTTATTCGTGTTGGAGTATCTGGCTTTGTGCAGTCCGACCATACCACCCATTCTTATAAAACTATCTCTTAACACACGTAGAATTCTGAACTGCCGGCCCTTTTAAACACTGGATAAGGGTTAGGTTTATCCTACTAGGAAGCCATCAATTTCATTTGCTGGCAAGTTGGAGCGGAGTTCAGGCTTTAAACTAATTTAACAGGGATTTTTCACTTAATAATTTAATATAGGGTCGGGACACATTAATATGACCACGTGCTAGTATCCGGAATATCCACCTTTGGCGAGAAGCACAGCAGCTAGTCGACGTGGCAGTGAGTCAATAAGTCCTCGGAAGGTGGTTGTAGGTATCTGGAACCATTCGGCGATCAGTGCATCCTGTAATTCCATCACCGTGGGTGGTGGAGGGTCCAGCTTGCGGACATGGCGATCGAGATGGTCCCACAAATGTTCAATGGGGTTGAGGTCCGGGGAGTTTGGTGGCCATGGAATACCTAGAATTCATTCTCATGCTCCTCGAACCAGTCGTGGACAATTTTGGCCGTATGGCAGGGATCATTGTCCTGTTGAAAGGTGCCATCACCCTGAGGAAATACTGTCAACATGAAGTTGACAATCGGTAACGAACAGCATTCAGTGTACCCTCCAGCGGTATCAGTGTACTCAGACCATACCACGAAAACATCCCCAAACAGTCACACCTCCCCCACCAGCCTGTCGTCTGCCAACGATGGTGTCGGGATGCCTGTTCTCAGATGCTTCCCCGCAAGGTCCAAGTTGCCAGGTCCAAGCACTATTCGGTCGCCCAATTGGGGAACTTTAGTAGCCCAAAATCGCCCAATGCATGAATATAGCCCTTTTCCCCTGACCATGTTTCATTTCCCTGACTTTCCAGAATATGGGAATTCCGCAAATCTACATTAGGTCTATGATGTAAGCTTCCAACTATTACTGAACATTATGAAAATACAAATAAACCATACAATACAAATATACGTAAATTACAAACTTTTATTCTTTAAAAAAATACAAATCAAAATCAAAGATTAAAAGACATCGCTATAAATTGAATTGTTAAATCTTGTTAACATTTCATTAGTTGGGATGAAAGAATTGCAATATTTGTTTTCACTTTGAAGTTGTGTTCTTATTCTAATGATTGCGTCTAGCAAAGGTAACTCCATTCTATTTCGGAGAGGAGTTTTGACGTTATTCATGATGGAAAAGACTCTTTCGACGGATGCATTGCTGATAGGAAGAGTGAGAACATCTGCAGCGATACAACCAGAGGTCAAATGCGTTTCTGAATGTCATTGTTATATGAAATGAGTCCTGGGTCTTGCACACCAAAATTCTCTGGTTCGCCAAAAAATTCCAAGTTTCTCCTTACAGTTTTTTTTTTGGATATGCAAAGCATCCTATTCGCAGAATTCCTGCCTCGTGGGTGAACCGTCAACGCCGCTACCTATTGTGAAACATTACTAACTGTGGTTCGAGTTCTTCATGACAACTCACGCCCGCATGTGGCCAACGCCTTCCAAGCAAAACTGGTTCCTTTTCGGTGGGAATTCTGGATCACCCAGCCTACAGTCCGGACTTAGCGCCCTCGGACTACCACCTCTTTGGTTCAATGAAGAGATTTCTGGGTGGTAAGAGGCATGAGCCTGAAGAGGAACTCAAATCTGCCGTGTGCCACTGCCTGTATAAGCGGGGTATTCTGAAACTGGTGCAGCGTTGGGATAAGCGCCTAAATCGTCAAAGCTCCTATGATAAAGAAGATAAACGTCAAAGTCGATAAAGACGTGTATTTCAGCTGCACTTAGTTGTTTACCTGTATATTTTGTAATTTTCTTTGAAAAAAATAAATTACATTACTTTTTGATATCACCTCATATATACATATACAGGGCGATTCAGAAAGGTAGGTCAAGAATGAAACAGCATGTACAGTTTGTAGCGGGGAACAAAATTTTTCCTATAAACAGGCGTCCGGAAATGCATCCTTACAGAGATAATGCTGCTTGTACGAGGTAGGAATGACATTACAGTAGGTGTTCAAAATGCCGCCCCTGAGCCTCGATGCAGGTGTTTAGTCTGCGGACGAGATTCTCGCGAACTTCGGTGAAGATATCCGGAGAATCACTAATTTCTCCACACGCTGTTGGTAAATCCTTTCCGCTTCAGTAGCATTACCCTGTGCCGTGCCGTAGATGTATGTCCGCCAGCTCCGCATTAGTCAAGCGAACCATTGTACGACAATGGAGTTACATGTTTCGTTTCCTCTCTTTCAAAAGAGAGAACACGAACAATTTACATGTTTAGATCCTAATTTACATGGACCCTACCATTGCTGTCCGGGTAACGCACATCCATTCCTACCTCGTACAAGTGCATTATCTCTGTAAGGATGCATTTCCGACCCATGTTTATAGGAAAAATATTGTTCCCCGCTACAAACTGTACATGGTATTTCATTCTTGAACTACCTTTCTGAATCACTCTGTATATACAAAACAAAACAAAAAAAAAGTTCACCAAAATCCGATGAGTGTATCACCCACAATCCTCATTTCAAGCTCTGCAACAGGGCAATTGTCTCTGATACAAAGTAAGTCTCTCCATCAATCCAGATAGTGTCCACTTGCACCATAGCATAATTCCGCACGCCATATCAACGATACCATCACATCAACAAAATGTGGCCGGCGTTATTGCCCTGCATGCTTCCTGAATTCGTTTTGCAGATCCTCTTACGAGGTGGGCTGTGTGAAGTAAAATTTGTCCTTGATGTAGCCCCACAAGAAAAAATCAAGTGGCGTCAGATCAGGCGAGTGTGGCGGCCACTGAACTGGCCCTCCTCCGTTTTAATGTTGCAGAGCTTGCAATGAGGATTGAGGGCGATCCGCTCATTGGATTTTGGTGAACTTTTTTTTTGTGCAATTAGAATATTATGTGTATCTCTTACGCTTTTCGAGATAGAATTTGGATGTGTCCTAATTTGCGTATTTGACATGATGAAAGGTACTCCATCAGATAGAACACCCTGAAGTGCCTAAACGATTAAATATATGTAGAAACAGCATTACAACACCGTCTTTTTTTTTTTTTTTTTGCAAACCAACATCATATTTATCACTCCATGGAGATTTTTTGATGGAGTATAGTCTTACTTAATAATGGAGCTTAAAAAGGTAAATAATTAAAGGTCGTTTATAAACTATTGACGATATTAAGAAACCGAAACTCAGCGTACTGCCAACTTCCGTTTTCGGGTTTCTGACTACTATTTTAAAATGTAGTCGATTCGCGACAGCATCGAATATTTCGCCAACGACAATACAAACAATAGTCGGAAGTAAGCTATACCCAGACCGGATGTTTACATTTTGAACAATGTGAATATAACTGCAGGGAGTAAGATATAAACCGATTTGTTTATCTCGATACGGGATGGATTTTTCAAAACATTAGGATCGTCAACAGGATGATGAAAAAAGGAAATGGCTTTGAAGGATCGTCAACAATTGAAGGGGTCGGGACAATAATAACGTAACCCACAGGAAGAAGTTCTTACTAAATGTAATAATTACTGCTTGTGACATACATTTATAGTATATTGAACGACCAATTTATTAGAGACACCTCTTAAGGAAAAAGGATCGGCCTCCCAGTGACTCCCAAACAATGGAACAGGCCGAAGCGGTGTATGAAAGGGATGCATTGTATCACAAGTTGTAGTCAGCAGCAGAAGTGGACTGAATATGGGTAAATCCAAGGATTTGATCGACTTTGAAGCTCGACGGGCGCAGTTGAGCATTTCGCAAACCGCAAACCTCCTCGGGTTTTCTCATGCAACAGTGTCAAGGGTTTTCCGTGAATGGCAGTTATGCCAAAAAACAACCTCCAACAAACACCGGACGAAACAGGGCCGTGGAAGAACGAGGCCAACGGCATGGGGGTGTAACTGATAGCTTTTTCTGTATTTCAATATGGCGGCCTGACTAGTCCTGTTTTGCATATGCAGAGCTGAAGGAGAGCTGTAAAACTCTTAAAAAAGGTTCTTCTAATTTATTTTGTAAGTAAACAATGATTGTCGTGATTTGTATGTTATTTAATTAATAAATTCGTATTAATTTAAGTATTGACAACTCTATTCTTTACAATTTTTGTGTCTCAAGATGAGTTGAATGCATTAAGTTTTTTTTTTTTTTTATTCAATTATATTTTTAAGTAATAAGAAAATAACAAAAAAAAACTTTAAAAATGTTCATTAAAAAACCTCTCACTTTACAGACAATGGACACCTTACTCGTGCATCTTCTGCAATACATGAATGCTTGCAAAACATAGATGAGCATGTAAAAAGAGAATGCAAATCTGAACATCTAACATGAGTCTTCCTCAAGCTCCCAGAAATCGTGCATCCAAAAATTAGCTGGACATCATTATTTTGCAGTCGGGAGCACGCAGAAATGTTTTTTTCCAAAAATTGTTATTTATTTATCAAATGAGGCTCTGCCATTATTTAAAACTTGTTTCGAAAGAAAGATCTAATAACAAGAAGCTAAAATATGCTAAACGCTTGAATAAAATAAAAAAATAGACTTTGAAACAAAATTGATTTTCTTTATTCTTTTATTTTAATGTCAATTTTTAAACATGTTTTTTTAAATCAGAAAATTTTTAATTTATTAAACTGATATTAATTGAAGTAAAAAAAAAAAAAAAAGTTGAATTTCTGTTTAAAACTATACAAAGCTGCAAAAAGACTATTTAGTTTAATCATTTTACATGATTTAAGTCATCATACATTTTATTACTTACTGCAATGTGTTCAGAGGGGGAAGCAAAATAAATAGAATTTAATGGGTAGTACTTTAAAAGAAAGAACCCCAAAACTTAAGAGTAAACGTGGCTCGTTAAAAGACTTTTATTTTGGTTTAAAAATTGCGATATTTATTTATAAAATACAAAAATTCTGTGCAAAAGAATGTTCTATACAATGATTTAATTAAGGAATAGGCATTGCGATCTCAATTACAAAAGAAAAAATATTTCTCGGAATAAAATAAAGAAATACTTAAATGTACGTTAAATACAGCAAAACACTGTAACGAGAAACATTAATCGCTACATTGAGCGAATTGAGATTAAATATAAAAAAAAAATTGAGACAGGCCAATTCCTCATAAAGAATAAGGAAAAGAAATTTCAAATTCCCATTTAATGTCTAAAGAAAGACTGCGAAATCATAATTAATTATTAATGGGAAATAAGATTGAAAACGTGCAGCATGGCGTCCCTTATGCGCGTTATTGTTGAAATAGCATTAAAAGAAATTTCATTATTACCTTATGGGTAAACCCGCAAAACAATGCTGCTCGGTAAAGAATCATGGCTGCCGCGAGAAAGTGAGAAATTCAATAAGAAGCTAAACATCGAACGGCAGGGTAGGAGTAATTTGCAGAGCATTGGAATGAAAATGATAAATGGAAGTTGAACCCCATGCTGCAGGCTAGGAAGAATTGTGGAGGACCAGAAGGAGGGACGACTGGTCAAGCCAGAAGCTAGAAGTGGTCTGTCTGAAATAAAAAAAAAACAGTAACCACGGAAAAAACATCAACAATAGTGGGACACACACCCTCGTGATCACGAAAATTATTCGCGAGGGACAACTAGCTGCAGACAGTGATAATCACGTGGAGATTTTTTAATTAACATTTATTAAAACAATATATACTCAACAATCACTATCTGCAAAACAGTAAAAAAAACTTAAAGAATAGAAAAAATAGAATAATAAATTTACAAATGAAATTATATCTATTTTTACATAAAAAAATCCGAGTTTTCCCGAACACAATGATTAAGTAGTACTTCTTAAATCAAAAATGTTGTTGGAATCCTTACATTTTCTATAGTATAACTAGCGTGTCGTCTGTTATTCAGGACTAGTCGAACCCGTAGCGCCCTCGGTGGCGCAAAGATTCCAGGATACGCTTTCATGAATAGAGATTCCTCCTCTGGTATAATGATCTAGCTCTATGGCCAACGGCGACTGGCACGGATCTTCAACAGCAACAGGACGGGAACAGTCCAAGATATTGCAGCGCAGTTCAATGAGGGAGTATCCCAACCCATTCAGCGCACCTTGCACGGAGCTGGGTTTAACAACAGGCAGCCAGTACTGGTACCGTCCCTGTCACCGCAAAATAAGAAAGCGCGCCTGCTATGGGCACACAGGCTTCGCCACTGGACACTGGATGAGTGGAAGAAGATCGCCTGGTCCGACGAATCGCGGTTTCTACTTAATCATGCAGACGACAGACTGTGCATCTGGCGCAGACAGCACGAGACCATGGACCCATCCTGTCAGCAGAAAACCCTACAGGCGGGTGGAGGGGTAGTGCTGGTCTGGGGTGTCTTCTCTTGGGACACACTGGGTCCTCTGATATCCGTAGACACATCTCTGAATGCGACACACTGCCGATCAGGTGCACTCGTTCATGATGACTGTGTTCCCTGGTGATGACGGACAGTTTCAGCAGGACAATGCTCACTGTCAATGTGCTCGAATAAACTTGGGCTGGTTCGAGGAAAATGACGCGGACTTCCATCTGCTTCAGTGGCCAGCTCGGTCATCCGATCGAGCATTTATGGGATGGAGAGAACCACCCGACGCCTTCCCACAATACCGTCCAACTTGCACCAATTACGGGACGCTGTGATGTCAGCCTGGGCTGCTATTCCTCCGCAACGGTTTCAACGGCACGTATTCAGGCAGTTCTCGCCGCTAAAGGAGGTGAAGCGGGGTGGCTCTAATAAATTGGTCGTTCAGTGTATGTTTCAGTGACAATTGCACAAGTAAACTGCAATCACCTTAAATCAAAACATCAACCATATCAATTTTACAGATTTTCTGTGGGTTATGTCCTTATTGCCTTGAGCCCTTCAATTATTAGGAGCTTTATCAAAAAGCTACTTACAAGAATACACGCTTGGACTGTATGTTTACCGGTCATTCGCCGTTTGCAAGATAACTTAAAAACGGATTAAAATTTTTCATTTGTTTTCAGAAATATGACCATCAAGGTGTTAGTTCGGCCGTATCAACTTTACAAAATTTTTCGTGAACTCCTAAAAGTCAAATTTACGTGCTAAAACAGTGACTTTAAAGGATACCATGATAATCGTATGTCATATAACAATCGATTTGTCAAGAAAGAATATATTGTTACTTTTTGTTCATCTTTTACGCATTATTGACATCGGAACGCCTACGTGAAATCGCTTTGTCGACGCACGAATTCTCAAATCAAAGCCAACTACAAAGACAGGCCAAGGCACTTAGAAGTCACATGACCAAAGTAGATCGAGCAACAATGAAGATTGGATTGTTACTCGATCTACTCTGGTCATGTGACTTTTAAGTGCTCCGGCCTGTCTTTTTCGTCGGCTACGTGCTCAAATGCAATGACGTATATTAAAGATAGACTCCGAATCCTATTGTTGTAATTTGAAGCAAATTGGGAAGCTCCATGCCCAGAACTGTCATGGCCGAAAGTGAGTGAAGATGATGCAAATCACATG
>JAHWFO010050227.1:163608-219880 GCA_023313115.1 Rhysida immarginata
CCCTTTTTGTCTTTTTCTTTTTCCAAACACCCCCCCCCCCCCCCTCAAGATAACGTTCTGGCTCCGGCCCTGTAGATGATTTTCTAAACGAAGATTAAAAGATTCTTAATTAAAGTACATGTACTTATATTATAATTAAAGTAATTTATATCTTTTGTACTACACAATCATAAGCAACACATGTAATAACAATAATAAACACTATAATTTTGGATTTTTTTCTTCTGCTGCACCTTTATTCAATTTCTGCTATTGTTATCAGTCAGATATTGTTACCACTTTGGCTTGGTCCCAAAGTGATCATATTAAGCGGCGCCCACTGTATTTAACAACTTTTAATGATGTGTAATTATGAACACAACGTAAAGTTAATGATAATTCAAACTGGTTCCAAGGTACGTGGTTTAATGGTATCATTATGGTCTATTAGAAACTTCTTATGTTAACCTAGGTTAGTTGAAAAATATGGTTGAATTTTTTAGTTTAGCCTTTCGGTACTTGGTTATGTCATTCTTTTATGATTTATTAATTCTCAACTTTGTTCATATGTTCATTTTAGCTGCACATTCACATTCAGATGAATCAAAATTTTTTCGAATTTGACCTCGAGCAACGAAAAAAGCTTTCAATTTAAATAAAAAAAAAATCTTGTTCAAAATTCAAAAAGATTTCTTTTAAAAAGTTCCCAACGGATGGCGTCTCCAAATACGGTCCTTTAGCAAAATATAAAACATGAATTCTTTCTAAAAAATTCTAATCTTTCTTCATGTGTTCTTTTTCTGGATATTAACTCACAGAAATTGCAACATTTCATCAAAAAAAGAGCCCGAGCAACGCCGGGCAAAACAGCTAGTACTATATAAAAGACTATATGTTTACATAAACCTTTTGACTTAAAATAACTCATTCTATACCGACTTGGCCTTTAATCCCGGGATATCCTGTATATACGGGGTGTTTCTAAAGGTAGTTACGAAACGCTACACACAATTAGGGGACACCAAAACAAACAGTTTTAGCATGGGGGTCGGAACCCTACCATTGTCCGGCTATAGTGGGGGGGGGGGAAGTGATGTAACGTGCAAATGAAAAAACACAACTTAAAATCAATTAGTTTGACACGTGAAAACAACAGTTACAAAAGCTGCTCAAAGTGTCCACTAGCCATTTCGGTACAAGCATTACCAAAGAGTCCTGGCATTTCACTCCAGCAACCAGCTCTTCAATGGTAATGACTACTGTGCGATAGGCAAGTGACCCCACAAGAAGAGGTCAAGGGGAGTAAGATCCGGTGACCTATGAGGCCATGCAACTCTGGTCATTTCTCTCCCCCATAGCCGGTACACTGAGTGAGCATATTATTATGACCACCTGACATGTTTATGCAAATGCCCCCACAATCCCCAGATCTCACTCCAATTGAGCATTTGTGTAACGAAGTCGAACGAACCACCGTCCAATCTAACACAACTAGACAGTGCTATCCATCAGGAATGGTGTCAGATTCCTCCCACCATCTTCCAACATCTCGTGGAATCAATGCCACGAAGAATCACCGCAGTATTAAAGGCAAAAGATGGCCCAACGAGATACTGACAGGGTGGTCATAATAATATGCCCACTCAATGAACACTGAGTTAGAAAAACTCATGGGATAGCAAGCACATTGATTGATGGGCATGGCTCACGAATACACAGGGATAACGGATTCTGGGAATGGACCATTAGACGTTGTGGGAAGAGCTTGTATAGGTGATTAATCAGAAAGGGCACGTCGTCGCCAGTTGACGTCTTTTGAACGGGATATGATAGTAGGTGCCCGACGCATGCGATTTTCCATTTCGGCAGTGGTGCAGGAATTTGGCTTTCCCCGCTCAACTCTCTCCAGGGTGTATCGGGAATGGCTGGATGAAGGCATCACAGTCCACAACAGGCACCATACCGGGCGTCCAGCTGCCATGAATGATCGTGACCGCGACAGCTGGGACGAATGATTCAGAGAGACAGGAGCGCAACAGTGCAGCAAATCACAGACCAGTTCAAAACTGGCCGCACTAGAAACGTCTCTCGGTGGACAATCCGTCGGAATCTGCATGCCCTCGGGTTTGGCAGCCGTTGCCCTACACGGGTGCCAATGCTTACCCAGCGTCATCGGACACTCCGGCGTGCATTTGCCATCAACCATCTTGGCTGGACTCTGCAACAGTGGCGTAACGTCATATGGTCAGATGAGTCACGATATCTACTGTACCACGCTGATGGGAGGCACCATGTGTGGCGCAGACCTCACGAAACGATGGATCCCGCATGCCAACAGGTGGTGGTGCAGGGTGGTGGGGCGTCAGTGATTGTCTGGGGTGCATTTTCCTGGTTTGGAATGGGCCCTCTGGTTATCCTGGACCAAATTTTGAATGGTCCACGGTATCGTCAACTCATCGGAGACCAACTGCACCCGTTTTTGACATTTCAACACCCTGACGAGGTATCAGTCTTTCAAGATGACAATGCTCCACTACAACGCTCCAATGTCGTCCGCGAATGGTTCCAGGGGCATGCAGGAGAGGTCCAACGACTGAGCTGGCCAGTCCGGAGCCCTGACATGAATCCCATCGAGCATATCTGGGATGCTGTTGAAGTCAGGCTCCGGGCACTGGATCATCCGCCCACGAACGGGCAGCAACTATCTTCGGCTCTGCAGACTATCTGGTGTCAACTGCTTCCAGAAGTGTACCAGGGACTTGTAGACTCACTACCACGTTGTATTGCTGCACTCCACAGGGCCAGAGGTGGCCCGACCAGATATTAAGTAACTATCCCATGAGTTTTGCTAACTCAGTATACATACTAAAATACTAATAAATTTTAAACACTATGAAAATTTAATAATATTAATAATAAATCCCATAAAATATTCATCATATGGTATATTGCTGAATTTTCAATGAAATTCGGTGCCTCGGGTACTATCTACTTTAAACACACATCGTCTTCCGAAGCATGTTATCGTTTGAAAAATATTATTTATCCCACAAAAAGCATAATTAACGATTTAAAAAATATATAATACTTATGTACGAGGTAACAGCCGGTGTATGATTAACATTGTGGTGAAACCTTGTGGCTTTTTTAAAAATTGGTTTAATTTCTACGAACATTGTAAAAATGTCTAAGTACCAATTAAGAATGCAAATTTGGAGAATAAACACCACTGGCTTAAAATTTTTAATTAAAACCTTTTTACTGTTATTTAAAATTCGCTCTCTAGATTAGGAACAGCTCCAGATAAAGAATAATAGGAATTGGAGATTTAATGAAAATATTTTAATGAAAGAATTATGTATAGAGTTGATTGCAGAAAACAAGTAATGTTCTGAATAAGTAAGCCAAATAAAGGAAGCAAATGACATTTACTGATTAATGAGTTGTAAAGAATAACATAAACAGAAGGGCCCTAATAATCTGAATAAATCTTTTTATGAGCCCTATCGACATTTATTACTGCACCAAAAAATAACGATGTTGTAAATTAAAAATATATAAATTAGAGATTTTATATGTATTAATAGTAATAAAAGCTCGTAAAATAAATCTCACAAAGGTAAATAGTTGGAGTTTGTATTGTTGCAACGGCGCTGCATGAAAATCGTGTTGTTGTAAAACGGCGCCCGCTTTATCAACAGAGCAGAAATGCAAGGTTGTCGAATGGTATTTCGAGAGAAAATCACCTGTAACCGTGCAAAGAAAGTTCCGGAAGGAGTATAATTATCGAGACGCACCAGGCAGGCAAGCAATCATGGATTTTGTCAAGCAATTTCGTGCCACTGGATGTGTTAATGGCAAGAAAAAAGGCGGGAGCGAAGCTCGTGTTCGAACGGCCGAAGTTGTCGAAAATGTTCGCACAAGGTTGGTCGATTACCCTACCAAAAAATCTGTTCGCCGCCTATCCATTGAAGAAGGGCTGTCGTATACCACGACGTGGCGAATTTTGAGAAAGGATTTACACCTGTTCCCGTATAAGATCCATGTGTATCAGGAGTTAACAGACACTGGAAGACAGAAGTGACAATAATTTGCGATGGAGTTTGGAGCAGAAATGGAAGCCAATCAGGACATTGTGGACAACCTGTTGGTGTCAGATGAGGCCTTCTTCTATCTGTCAGGTGACGTTAATAAACACAATGTTCGTTTTTGGGGTTCCCAGCACCCTTATGAGATCCATAAGTCACCTCTTCATCCACGAAAGGTTATGGCTTGGTGCGCGATTTCCAAAAGAGGCATCATTGGTCCCTTTTCTTTTTCTTGAGGGCACCGTAACGTCACAGGCTTACCTTAACTTGTTGGAAACCTTGTTCATCCCCGAGCTGCGGAGGAGGCGTATACCGCTTCGACATCAATGGTTTCAACAGGACGGGGCTAGGCCTCACACCACTAATGAAGTGCTAGACTTTCTCAATCGGAAATTCGGAAATCATGTCATTTCAAACAGGTTTCCAGATCGATTCGGGGGTGGCTTTCTTTGGCCCCCTACGAGTCCTGACCTAAACCCATGTGATTTTTATCTCTGGGGGTTCCTTAAAGACAGTGTGTTCACTACAGCAACAAGAACCCTAGACCAGCTGCGACAAAGCATCGTCGACTGCTGCACCCTTGTGGATGCAGAAATCATGGATAGAGTTATGACAACTTCACCATTCGGCTGCAAGCAGTTCCAAACGTTCGTGGAGGCCACATTGAGCATATCATCAAGACTTTTCCACGGGAATAAAAACTCCGAACTGCCTCAAATATCATACTGAAATGCTAAGTTTGTAAACATTAATGGGTCAATAAAATATAGTACTGAAATGGTCAGAAATTGACTGAATCACCCTGTACATTATGTGATCAAAACTTTAAGGACACCAGCACTTCTGCCACCTTTGCCTTTGGACGAGAGAGGGGTTCTCGAAGACACGAAGGAGGAAGACGAACAGGATAGCAGCGTCGGCCTGCGTCTCATTCCTGTTTTGGAACAGGAGAATTTTCTGGTGGAAAGAGATAGCAGCGTATGCGCGCAAATCACCGGTGAAAGTTGCGTAGCGCGTTGCGAAGCTCTTATTCTAACATTTGATAGTAAGCATATTCTGCTCATATGTTTACTAACATTTATGGCTGGCTTAGTTCATAAGTTGCGAATACCAATATGCAAATAATTAATGTTTGTTTAATTTTTTGTTTATTTTGCTAGCCTTACCTACTGCGTCACTTATCCGGGACGACGGTTATTCCCTTCAGGTTCCTGTAATCCTCCCGCTAAAGGGTAACGCGACGGGTTCGCCGTTGTGTAGTAGAAAACGACAGACGACCGCAGAACCATATTGGAATAGTTCAGGCTTGTCGTTGTGAAGAGACGTCGTGGTGTCGCGAATATTATGATATATTTTATGTAAAAAAATTACTAGGAGACAGCCGCATCTGTTAATTTCAATTAACGTTAAATTTCTGGAAAAATAGTTGATGGACAAGGACAGTTGCCGGGTCTCTGTATTTGTATAATATTTTTCCTTTGCTGCATTTAAATAAACTGAAAAGACTGTTTAACGTTCACTTTAATAATAATGTTACGCTGCAGTTTTTGTAATCATTAAGCATCGCGGAAAGCACCTAATGCTTATTTGCGCAATCTTAAGTTGTAATCTTTGATATTTTGAAATGTGTCAATAAACTTAACTCTTCGATTGCCAACTTTGCTACCTCACTTAATTCCCACATTTCCCCACTGTTCAGTTACGTTACAATAATTTTATTGAAAGTGTTTGTAAACTTACATTGAGCACCCAACATGAAAAGAAAAAATAATTTTACCTCCCTTGAAACACTTAGCATTTATTAATAGGCTGTTGAACCACCTTTGGCTTCATATAGAGACTTCACTTTTCTAGGTACTGGTTAAATTATTGACTCACACTGCACAGGAGAAATCGCGTCCCAGATTTTCATCAGCATGCTTTATATGCGTCTTTAGTGCCTGGTCGGCCAGCAGCAATGTTCTTCTTTACTATTGCCCAAAGTTTTTCAATAGGGTTGAGGTCAGGCGAGTTGCCTGGCCACTTCCACACAGTCATCTGATGGCCCCTCCAACCATTCCTTGGTTGATCTGGGTACGTGGGCGGGGGCCAAATTCTGTTGGAAGATGTAATCGTCATCAGGAAACGGCTTCTCCTGCTGAAATAAGCAATGTCTCCAAGATAGCTTTATAGAACACGGAATTCATTTTTGAGATGATAAAACAGTTTATCAATACCATTAGCACTCATGCAGCCCCACGCCATTATACATGCCGAATATTTCACTGATCGTTTCAGGCAAGATGCATGGGTACTTTCGTCCTTTCTGCATCAAACACGTGGCCTTTGATCACCAAACATCATGGAGAACTTCGATTTATCCGAAAAAAATCACTTTACTCCAGTTAGCATAAGTCCAATGCCGTCGCTCTTTCACCCTTTCTTTTGTGCAGCAATTAGATGATGCTTGATTTTAGGCACACGCGACCGAAATCCGTGTTCTCTCAATCTTCTGTGAATACAAAAGTCTGAACCCCCCTTTTATTTTTTGAACCGAAGCAGATATGTCAATTTTGATGAATCCAATGAATAGGAAGTTTTGGGTGGCCTATCCCATGGTGCACTTTTCATCATCCCAAATATGCAAATTAGAACACATTCAAAATTTATCTCAAAAACCGTAAGGGATAGAGAAAAAAACCCAATTGCAAACTTGTTCAGCATAAAAAAACAAAACAAAAAAATCATCCAAATCGGACCAACCAATCACCCACAATCACAATCCAAAGCAGAAGATCATGTTGACCATTTCCGGAACAGTGTAGCTTGCCATCCCGGAATTGTTCTGTCTTCTGTGTGCTGAAACATGCCTTTTATTTGCTTTTCCGCATGAAAGTGAATGTGAGTATGGTGATTTATGTTAATTTTTTGATTTGCATGCTTTACATGGTGGAAATATCAACCAGTTCATCACGTGATTGTGGGTGATTTGTTGGTCCGATTTGGATGATTTTTTTTTGTTTTGTTTGTTTTTTTATGCTGAACAAGTTTGCAATTGGTTTTATTTTCTCTATCCCTTACGGTTTTTGAGATAAATTTTGAATGTGTTCTAATTTGCATATTTGGGATGATGAAAAGTGAACCATAGGATAGGCCACCCACGACTTCCTATTCGTTGGATTCATCAAAGTTGACATATCTGCTTCGGTTCAAAAAATAAAAGGGGGGGCTCAGACTTTTGTATTCACCCTGTATACATACATTCGTTTTTTATTCAGAAACAACTTCAATAATGTCGGCCCGGGAAGCACTCCACTCAGAAGTCTTGCAATTAAACGTCAACCGCAGACATGTAAAGAAGGTGGGCCTAGGCTGCTTTTTCATGACAGTGACAGGTTTTAATGGATTACTACAACAAATGGAACCCATCCAGCTCAAGCTCACAAGCTTCAGTGTCCCCCACTTCAGTCGCCGAAGTTTTGATTCCTGGAACGTTTTCAAACAAATTTATTTTAAACATGAAGTAAGATCAAGATTTCTATGGATTTGGATTATTGAAAGGAGCCCTTACTCAACAACCATTGAGGGTTTCTGGAAATCCTGCAACAGGAATGGAATAACATCAGCCTCGCAGTTCTGCAGGCATCTCGTCTACAGGAAGATAGGGTGCAGGGCAATAGCCCACAACCAAGGTCACCAAATAGAATACGAACTTTGGTGAACAAAGGGGTTTTCTTCATAAACTCTCTCCTCCAAATGGTTATCATAAATCATAATCAATTTTCTGTGTAAGAATAATTAAAATTCAGAATGCCTGTATGGCGGCAATTCGGTCACTTCAATTGTCCCTCACTATATGATCTGTGTGACAATCTGGATCAAGTGAAAATATTATGCGCCCAGAACATGGCATCTGCCTCCAATCTCCCCTTCTTTACCGTTTACCCCCCTCCCCACTACAGTAAAACCCCGTTACAACGTACTCCAAGGGACCTGGAAATTTGTACGTTATTCTGAAACTGGGGGGGGGGGTGGCTTGTAAACAATACAAATACACAATAGCATATACAATATGTAGTATTACATTAATTATTTTAAAAAAGTCTGCAATGGCCGTGTGCTTTTTTCTATAAACAAACACATAATCTTACTGTATTGAAGATGGGTAATCGTTCGTCATGTGAAGGTCTCTAATCTAATTGCAGCACAAATTGGATCCCGACTGAGTAGCATGCAGAGATTTCCGAGTTTATATACTGAACAACCAATGAAATGTGAACTTGGCTTAATTAGCCCATTGGCCCAGTTGCAACTTTCACATGGGCTGCATTGACCAATCAGAGCAAGACATGTGAACGATGTACGTTGTACTGAAGGGATAATTTAACCAAAGGCATGTAAAATTAGTACGTTATTCTGAAATGTACGTTAAAATGAGGTACGTTATTCTGAAACTTTTTAGCATTAAAATAAATACCTACGTTTGGGACGGGGATTTCAAATTTGTACGTTATTCTGAAATGTACGTTAATGTGGGTACGTTGTAACGGGATTTTACTTATTATATCCATGTTATACCGTTTTAACCTCTTTTGTGTCCACTTTTTAACGCATTTTTAAGAGTGTTAAATATCCATGAACTCAGGCTTCTGCTGGTTTCCTAAACCTTCTTTGGAGAGGCGGCTTAATTTCATGTTTAATATTACGATGAAAATCAGAATTTGATCAATGTTAACAGTGGCTGCAATGAAAATACTTCAATTCTATTTCATTTTTTTTCTTTACGTTTCGGTCAGTCAAACGTACTTGAAATATCGTGCCAATAATGATTCACTTCAAAATGTTCATTTTGAAAATACTGCAAAAGAAAATATATCCATGTTCTAAGCATAGGAATTATTCATCCAAAGTTATACATTATTACCAACAGGACGGGTTGAGGTTTTAGAGCTTACAGATTTTGGTGTTGTACGTGTTCTAAGTTTTATTTACAGAAATGTTCAAATAAATTCTATTCGAATTCCATATAAAAAGTTTACATTAACCGACTCCGTTGATCTCCAATTAATTTTCCTTTTTATATATTTTTAATTTTAATTAATTGTAGAAAATACCAGGTAGAATGCTGTATTCTCCTAAAAAGAGATAGACTGAAAATCTCTGTAAATATTATGTTTTTAAGTAAATGTTAACTACATTCAAGGCTAATATGTTCAGATGAACGTTTGCAGATTCAGTAGTTTCGAGTTTTTGGAACAGTGATGAGGTAGAAGCTAGATAACTTCTACCTTATCAGGGGTTATAAGGCTATAACCTAAATAAACAAATAAAAATTAGTTCGAAATCTATATACTTGGGGAATTACCGCTTCTTTTACAATGGTGGTTGATAATATTCCTTCCCATCGCGCTCACTTGTTTGGGTCATTCAACAAGTCTCAGTGAGTTGACATTCTCCAAGTTAGTTGTGCCAGAAAAATGTTTCAGAGACATGTGCAGCTTCGTATTTAGCACGTATATGTACACAATTGCAGTAATAGAACGGACACCTTCTCATTTATATGAAATCTGAATTGCGTGTTGGAATCTATTCTCGTACATCACCAACGGATTTGAATTTATAATGTTTGTGTGGAGACATGATCTTACTAGGTTTTCGTGCGAGAAAAATGCTCGGTTAAACGAAGGGAACTTAAGCCTGTATTCAGAATGAGCGTTAATGCTCTTACTGACTTGCTCAGATTATTGACCGACCGAGCGAAGCGAGTGTGGTCTAAGAGGCGAGATGGTGAGGTGTTTGTATATTTGTATGTTTGTTCGACGATAACTCGAGTACCGATGCTCCGATCTTCATGATTTTTGGTACACGACTAGTTGAGGCCAAGAGAATTTTTGAGTTCGAACATGAGTAGGATCGGTCGTGGGGTTACGGATATATGGGGTGCAAGAAGGATGAAATCTATAAGGTAAGCAAATATGCCCGAGTGGGGTGTCAAATGAAAGGGAGTAACTTCGGCGACAGTAATTGGGAATCTTGGAGCCGGTAGGACAATGTAATCCATCATCTAAACAAGCTAGACAATACAATGTTCATTTTCGTTAGAATTGTCTTGATGAGTAGGTACTAAACTATTAACTGATGTCCAGGGTGTGATAATTTAGCCAGAGATTTAAAGAATCGATTCTGTAGTGGTAATAAAACTACTGCTCAGTTTCTATTCTGTCGCACTTGTCCATGCCCGCGGTGAGTATTAGTTAAATATAAGTTTTCGTTTTTAGTTTTTTTTCTTTTTTTAATATTTTTAATACTACGTTATTATTTTAAAAGCCTATTGCTAAAATAGAACCTAAACATAGTACCTGTACTGCAGCAAAAGCTCAAACAGAAGTTGCACAAGGCTTAGAAAAGATTTTATTTTTAGCAATAGGCTGCAGTCATGTTGAAAACAAACTTGTGGGTCGCGAAGGGTTTAGTAAATGGTGCTCTTGGTTATGTTAGAGACATCATCTTTGATCCGAAATCAGCTCCACCTCATGATATGGTGGAATTCACCAAATGCACGGGCCTCACCATCGACGGTCTGGTACCGATTGCACAAGTAACGCGATGCTGGAAGT
Source organism: Rhysida immarginata (assembly GCA_023313115.1). NCBI lineage: Eukaryota > Metazoa > Arthropoda > Chilopoda > Scolopendromorpha > Scolopendridae > Rhysida > Rhysida immarginata. Next base: position 174,272 of record JAHWFO010050227.1, read on the forward strand.
CGGGTCAGATTGCGTGTTCTCGTACACAATTTCCATTGTCTCTGGCTTGGGCAGTCACCGTCCGCAAATCACAAGGGCTGATGCTTGACAACGTAATTGTGGATATAGGTGACAAGGAACTAGCGGCGGGATGCATATACGTAGCGTTGTCGCGGTCGAAGAGATTGAAAGACATTGTCTTCGATTGCGGTTTTGATTTCGCTAGATTAAATAAAATAAAAAAATGAAAGCGTTACAAGCTAGAATAGAAAAAGAGAAGAGATTGAGCGGCCTAGCAACAGTGTCACGGAAATCGAAACCAGGTTCGATTCCCGGCGACACTGACTGCCTTTACCGCTCTCGCATATTCACCCGTTCCAAGGCGGGGGAGGAGCGGGGCAGACAGTGTCGTCACATCCATCAACACGCCCGAACCAATCACGCCGCAGGGAGACGTGGTGACGGAGGAGCGAAGTCTTCTTGGCGGGAGGTTCGGGGACAGAGGAGAAGAGTGACCCGGACGACCGAACCGAATGGTCGAAGAGCTCCTAGCCAGAAGTCTACGGGAAAAGAGATTTTCGTCGTCGAGAGGCAAGGGCGACAGCGCACGGAACCTCAGCCGGGCGGAGGCAACGAGTCGCCGAGCAGACAATTCTCCACTCCAAGACGAGAAGTGTTCGACGGGGAAGCCCCGCAGGCGGCGACTTCGAGGAGCGATATCTCCGTTGATTCCGGTGTTCCAGCCAGCTCGAGACGACAGGAAAACTTCCCGAAACTTACGGTCGGAAGAACGCTCCGCACGACGGCAACGCTCTTCGTAAGTACATTTACTTTAACGAGCTTCGACTCCCGTTCCTTATCGGCAGCCTTGAATGACTTTCATGACAGGGAGCTCAACGAGCGGTCGACGGTAAGAGGCCGTTTCCCAGCAGGGTTAAATGCATACCTGTCGGCGCAATACGGATTCGCCTATGTTTCTCCTCAATAAGTAAAGTGCCGTTACGGAACTCTTCGCTGGCAATTTAATGTGAAGTTAAATTAAATAGAAAGAGGCCCATTGTGTTTGTGACTGAGTGGGGAAGGATTGGATATCCTGTTATTTTCCTTCCTAACGTTATGTAATGCTTCTCTATTTTTAAAATTGCAGTGCTTGACCGTCCAAGGCATTAATCTATGTGAATATTAATAGGTGTCGTGTATTCCGTTAAACCCTTACAGTAGTAAGGCTCAGTGTAACCTCATTTTATTTATTAGTAGTGGTCATTTAATCAAAGACTCTATGCTTTGTATTCAAGGACTCTGTGTCGTCGCCAGATAGACTCGCTACTGTTAATAAAAGTTTGTGCAGATTTTTCTGCGTAATTGTTCTTCCAATATTATGTTCCGTGAACTGGTGCTAAGTATTTTATAAGACTGCCCGACTTTGACTTGCTTTATCCGGCTGGATTTATTCTGGCTTTAACTGTTTATTGTGTATCTTTTAGGTGTCTTATATCAACCGAAAATTGTGCCTTTAGTAAGCTAACTGATTTTGTCTTGTGGTTATAGGTCTCAAGAGGCCATATTCTTCGCTAAGTGTGAATTGGATTAAGTGATATGAGTTCCACCTGTAATCCATTAATTGTCAATCATTTACTAGTTTGTGTATTTTGGAGTGCTTTATTATGTTTTTGTGATACTTTCTTAAATGATAAGAATTATAGTTATGTGCTAATTTAGGCTAATTAGTGTGTTTGGAAAAGTGTTTACGTTAAGTCTTCTTAGAAGAACAAGAGGTGCTTTATTATTTAACTCTTGTTTATGCATGAAGCAGATGAAGCTTTATTATCTGAATTATGTGGTTTTTGCTTAGCCTAAATTGTTACTTTATTGAATGACCGGTGTGGCCGGCTGATTTGATGTTGTAGATTTTGCCTGATACAATTTATTTAATAGTTGTTTTGTGATCCAAGCAATCTTTAGTAAAGAGTAGTGTTTTGCATTTAAACCATTTAATCTTAGTTGCTATGTTTGGTGGCTATTTTCAATTACCGGTGTATATTTGCTTAATTAAGCTGTACTCTTTTTGATACTTACGCTTTTGTGTAATTGTTTATTACCTCCCTGACCTTATTATTTTAGGTCTAGGTTTATTTTTGCTTTATTTATTTTGTCAAATTAAAACTTATTTTTATCCCTTACCCTGTTTACGTGTAACACTTAATTTTCCACTGCGTTATCTCCATTACTCTGCATTTACACGTTACAAACAGCGATATAATTTTTATGGGAAATGTTTTTTTAAGTCCACCCCATTTATTAATAAAAAAAAATATAAAAAAACAAATACAAAATTATAAAAAAAACGTATAAAAAAACAATTCCTTAATGAAATAAAAAAACAAAAAATACAAAAATATTAAATTCCTAAATAACAAAATACTAAAGCATAAAATTCCTAAAATTAATAAGAAATTATTAAATTCCAAAGAAACACAAAAGACACTGCAATGAGGTTTTTATATGCCTTTTTTCGATGTAATTTACTGAAGTATGTAGGTATATTAATTTAAAAAAACTAAAAAAAACTCCATTTAATTAAAAGAAATATAAAAAAAAATTAAATAATAAAAACAATGAATAAAAGTCATCCAATGGAAAAATACAAAGGTTGAAGTGGACGAAACACAATTGAAAGAAAGATTTTGTGGAGCTTATGTAGATGAAACACGGATGAAACACAGATGAATTAGTTACTGTGTGCCTTCCTGTGTTTCGTGTGCATTTCTCCATTGGCTGACTTTTATTCATTGTTTTTATTATTTATTTTTATTTATATTTCTTTTAATTAAATGGAGTTTTTATTTATTTTTTAATTAATATACTTTATCACAACTCCTACTCTTAAATAATAAGTATGTAGGTACTTTATGTTTGTAATAATGGGTAAAAATGGAAAATCACGAAGTCTCAGTTCGTGGCGAACTACTAGTTATTCAGTACATATTCAATATAATGGAATTTGTATTCAACAATGGTTTGAGCAAGAGAAGAGCATTAGCGCTCATTTTGAATTCGGGCCTTAGAATGTGACAAACGACATTCAGTTGAGGGCTGAAGGTGAACGGCTACTCGTAAAAACCCGATTCCTATCGTTGCATTTACTTTCTTGACTCATATGATTGATCTGTTCAATGGTGATACGACGGTCTGAGAGGACTGTCGTCCCCACTTCCTTCGCAATTTGTGGCTCGTAGTTCTGGGCGTTGACTTCGAGGTTCCCATTCCACTCTTGTAGGGCCACATTGGAAACGTTGATGCCACATGGCGAGTGTCTCGTACGATGGACCATTGTCATTGTCATCCTGGACTTGTTTGCGTTGTTCTTCTTCATATGCAGACACTTTATTAAGTCTCGCACCTCCAATTTTCCGACGGGCTGAGCCATGTTGCTTTCGACGCTGTGGCGGTTTTCAGCGGTACTGCATCTAACGCCGCTTTTTATCCTCCCACACTCAAGGGATGTCGCTTCCCAGTGGCTCCAGACATTTGCAAAAGCGATTGCTTTGAAGTGAAGCTTCTTATGCGGCGACAACGACTTGGGGAGTGAAATGCTAGCATGAAACGTTTTTCGCGTTACGGAAGTGACGTACTCCAACAATCGGAGAATACTGATTGCTAACGTCCGAGATGGAGCGTGATCACCGAGAGAGCAAGCCTGCGCATTGAAATGTAATACACAGTTACATCATCGTAGATAGTGCCGTAGCCGACGAAAGAGATAGGCCTGGGCACACAAAAGACACTTGACCATAGTAGTCTGAGCAACAATCCAACTTTCATTGTCTCCATCATGGGGTTTAGCAATTATTGTTTTTTCGTTTGTTGGAAACAATGAATTTCGGATTGTTGCTCAGACTATTGTGGTCAGGTGACTTTTGAGTGCCCAGGGCTGTCTTTCTCGTCGGCTACGAGATAGTGCAAATTCAGGGCTTATTAGGAGCTTTAGCATAAAAGCTACTTATAAGAATGCGCCCTTGGTCTGTACGTTTATCCGGCCGTCCGTCCGTCCATCGTTTGCACGATAACTTGAAAACGGATTAACTTTTCCAAATTCTGTTTTCAGAAATATGACCATCAACGTCTTAGCTAGGCCGTATCAAATTTTTCAGAATTTTTCGTGGACTTATTCAAGTCGAATTCACTTCTAAAACAGTGACTGTAAATAATTCAAAGATACTGGCCTGTCATATAACAATCGATTTGTCAAGAAGGAATATATTGTTACTTTCTGTTCATCTTTTAAGCATTATTGACATCGGCGCGCGCACGTGAAATCGCTTTGTCGACGCACGATTGCTCAAGTGCTAATAATCTATAAGCTTATTATTAAGTAGCGGAAAAATGGAGCTACTTATTGGTTTTATTTTACACACGATGTGAATTACCCTTCTTCATTTCTACATTTTTTGAGGTAGAAGGTTGAAATTCGGAATGTAGCTTAGTATGGTCATTTGCACCTTCAAAACTTTTTGAGTTGATAAGCAATTTGTTGAAAACTATTTGTCTCTAGCTGAAATAGTTTTTTTTTTTAAATAATGATCAAAAGTTGTCTAAAACATTTTGGAACACCCTGTATTATAAAACATTGTCTATATTTCTCTAAAGTTTTTGTAACAATTTTAACATTTAGAATAAGACTTGTACTGTTGCTAGATCATAAACTTGTATAAAATACTTTGGTTGTATAAATAAACCTTTCATATTATAAATGACTGTGTTTTTAATCATTATTAGTGACTAATCCTTTTCACTAATTACATTATCTAATGTTTTTCACTGACTGTTATCATATCATGCACTTGAAGTTTCACTTCGGTCGGATGTCCCGCGACACACAAATTTTTTTTCATGTTGATTTTAATGACTTTATAACCGTCCCTCGTAATATCTGGGGATAGGACAGGTCAGTCCATCAGTTGCACCCATTAGCCAGAAAGCTTTCATTTTCTTTGCACAATGAACGAGGGCATTATCCTGTCGGAAAATCTATTGAGTTCCTCCAATTCTCCCACCACGCGGGATTGGGTTAAAATCAAATACCCAAATATGGCAAGAAAAAATAATTTTACAGCATCATTAGAGAACGTCAGTTAAAGAAATTCACATAATAATAATAATAACGAACTAAAAATTTACTTTAAAATTTTTGCAGAATATAAATCCTACTTTTGGAATTATTGCCACCAGAGTCAGTAAAGGTATGTGCAGCCTGGTGGGGGTTTATTGTTTTATATAATGTAAGTTCTAATAATTATTACGATGTTCATATAAAATAATAAAGAATTCTATCAAAAGATTTTTTCTTAAGATTATAATGAACCATGTTAATTTTTAGCTATGGATTATTTAAATGGACATTAAGTTAATGAAAGGTCAGGTTATGTGCTGAAAAGACATATACTGACCAGAGAGATTTGAATCTTTTATGATTGTCTTATGAAAAATTCACATACTCGTTTTCAAATAAACAAGAAAGACGTGCGAATATGTAATTGTTTTTAGTTTTTGAACTACTGATGGGGATGAAGAAGAAAAGCTTATCCTTATCAGGGATTATCGGTCTATGAGCATAATCCACATGAACAAATATAAAAATAGTCGAAATCTTTAAGAAAATATCTTAATGTTGATTAATACTGCTAAAGAATGAGTCGCTCAACAGAATTCACTAATTTCCAACGTTAGAAAATATAAAGTATGCAACAACTCTGAAAATTCACTCATTCTGTAAATTCCCCGTTCAACTGTAACTAACATTATTGTCAAGTGGAAATTTCAAGGAGCAAAGTGGTAGTCCAAAGAAAATGTCAAAGTATTTTTCGAGTGCTAGCACTTGTAATTAGTGAAACCATGTAATTAGTGCATGTCCTCGGCTGAAACAATTACTACAGAGATTAACAATGTCATTTCATGTACAATCACCATTGTTCTGGAAAACAGGACAGTGTCTATCGTCGTACCGCTGCTCATCAGCCCCACATCAATACGAAGCAATATATATATATTGGTATAAAATACTCCGAAACAGAGCCATGAAACAATGAAAACAGCTTTAAGTTCGTTACACACTCTCACAATAAGATAATCGACTTTTGGTCTGAGAGATGCACGTATGATATGGACAGGTCCGAAGACAAGTCAATACACACGCATAGACTCTGTCTCCATAGGACTGCTGCCCCCAAAAGTTTACTTGTTGACTAAAAATTTTTGAATTTTTGAAATTCTGACTTCGGATACTTAAAGACCATCAAAAAATAGAATAGGAATGTTTTCAGACCCACTCTCTCTTTGTCTTCATCGATAAAATTGGGTTCAAAACTTTAAAAGTTCCACACATTCAGGGCTTCTATCTCCTAAACGGTTGGATCAATTGAAAAAACACCGAGAATAAAACATTTCTCGAATATTGTGTACAATCTGAATATACAATAAAAATAGGGGTTCCTATTTAAGATTTCAAAGTTACCCCCTGCCCCTAGCCCCTCTCACAAGGAGGGGGGGGGGTAATTTTTTAACTAACGAATTTCCCCCGCGATATAATTCACTTTTGATTTTGGACAATTTTTCGTACAATGCTTAATTTCCGAGATATTCAGTTGCCTCAAGATAAATGCCTCACCCTGTATAGAATACGAGGCCTGTGAGAAAAGTGTCCGATCTTATTTTTTTTTGCGAAAACCTGATGGATTTGGATCGCGCGCGCTTGCATGAGCCGACCTTGAACCTTTGTGCGTATGCGTGAATTTTTTACGTGAAAAATGGTGAAGAATAATGTATGTAGTTTCGAAAGAAGAATGAAATAGAAAGAAAATGACACCATAGTCTGATCTGACGTTTCTTCACCCCTGGATGTGGTTTTAGTTTGCAAGCTCTTTTCATGTGTTGTTTTTTCTGTATATTCACTTTCAGATATTGTAAAATTTCATTAAAAAAACAGCCCGAGCTCTGCCGGGCTCTTTTTTGATGAGATTTTGCAATTTTTGAATGTGAATACATGTATACAGAAAAAAAACCCCCCATGAAAAAAGCTTGCGAACTAAAGCCACAGCCACAGCATCAGATCAGACAGTTGTTTCTTTTTCATTCTATTTCCTTCTGCGGCACTGCGTCAAACTCACTCAGCTTTTCTCAACCTGGCAACATTAGCGAAGTCGGGTAGAACTGCTGAAGGACCAAAAATTAACATGGTTTATTATAATCTTCAGAAAAATATCTTTTGATAGAATTCTTTATTATTTTATATGAACATCGAAATAATTATTAGAACTTACACTATATAAAACAATAAGCTCCCACCAGGCTGCACATAACTTTACTGACTCTGGTGGCAATAACTCCAAAAGTAGGATTTTTATTCTGCAAAAATTTTAAACTATGTTTTTAGTTTATTATTATAATGTCAATTTGTTTAACTGGATTTCTCTTGTGATACTGTAAATTTATTTTTTTTCACTACAACTAATTGTGAACAGCTCATCTGTTTGGGAAATTTCCCACTGGGCCAAAATCTAAATATCGATTTCAATGCACTTTTCAAAAATGCACAGTTTTTTCAGAGCCGGATTTAAGTGTGTGCAGACGGGGAAATTGCCCAGGCCCCCTTATTATAGACATCACACAATGTTTACAAACAAACAATAACAAGAACTCATATTTCCTGTGTGCGAGCGCACCCATGTAGGCAAAAGAATCGTCGCGATTGCTGTTTTGATGTGGTTTTGGCTAGCTCACTTTGATTACTCGACAAAAAAAATTATGAGAAGTTTAGTGCAAAACTTGATTTGTTGTAGTTTATTTATAACTCTTTCAAGCTGCTGTGCTGTTGGATGTGCAACTAGAAAAAAATTATATATTGGAATGGCTTTTTATAACATTCTCAAAAGCCACTCATTTGAAAAGAATCGAAGAATATTATGATTGCAAGCTGTCGATAAGAATGACTGAACGTCACAAATGATTAAAGATATAAAGAATTAAATTTTCTAACTGACGCCACAGATCAAGACAGCCAGATCAACCCACTTTTTTATTATCAGTGTTCGGACACGTATATAGTTGGTTTGGTTTGGTTGCTATTAACGTCCCTTTCAACTATTATGGTCATATCAGCACGGCATTATAGGGGCCGAATATTTTGCCTCGGCAGGGTTATTTAACTACTACATTGGAATGGCTTAACTTCCCTTCCGAAGGAAATGCATCCTCCGCCGGGATAGAACCTACGTCCTTGGGCATCAGAGACGATCACGCAACCACTGAGCCACCAAAGCCGAGGACACGGAAATAAAAACAGGGCATCAGATCATTATGAATGCTTTCAAATTTTCGTGTGTAAACATACTTGGCGTTTGGATGAAACAGCTCTAAATATAGAGCCATACCTCATCCAGCCAATACGCAAGATTGTTCTACCAGCAATTTTCCCCAATTAAACGGATCAAGCAAACTGTATCCTAAAGGAGAGTTATGAATATAAGATTGTTTTTCTTCGTCCGGCAAGCCATGCTTTATTACAAGCCAGGGAACGAGCGTGGCCTAGAGTGATCTATGCGTGCGGGACGATGTCTTACCTACATGGATGCGCGTGCGGTTTAATCTACCATGTCGATGACGTCAGGGTGAGGTACCTACATTTTTTTTCTTTGTTGACGCTTTGAGTCCGTCAAACGGGGCTGATAAATTTTCTGTCCAAGGACTCCCACAGTGCTAAATCTTACCCTGAGATTTCTCTTGTCCCTCGAGACAATCATTTGATACACATAAATAAGAAAATATTTTTTTCGAAAAGCGTCTCGCCAAAATCCACTAGAATGAAAGAAATACCAATTTAGGATATTATCTGTTGCACGTTCACTAAAGTTTTTCAAGTTTATTTAAAAATGGTTAGTTATAAAATACCAGATTAACTCGTTCAACTTTTATTCACATTTTTAATCCAAAAAAAGGAGAATCTCTCATGATCTGGGCTAGCTTTGGTCGATCCAATCTAGCTGTTGTCTGAATGAAGGCTACAGATTAGCAAGACATGCTTGATTTTAACCTTCTCCCGTGTGGTGAGAGAATTGGAGGAACTCAATAGATTTTCCAGCAGGATAATGCCTTCGTTCCTTGTGCAAAGACTAAGAAAGCTTTCTGGCTAATGGGTGCAACTGAAATAAAAATTTAGAATATAATCTATTGCATGTCTTGGAATAGAGAGAAATGAAAACGTTAGTTGTTATCTGAAACATTCATTGATCAGAAATGTCCATACAGCACAAATTATAAGGCCTAGTGTATATAGATTAGCGTTCGGTTATTAAATATGAATTAAGTCTCCAGTCTTGCTGTTAAAAATGAAGGAAAGGATTTCAAAAGGCACGTTGGCACAATACAACCATAAAGATGATTCTTATTCCAATATAAGGTGTAAAACAAGCAAACAATGCATGACGGCACCGGGTAAAGAAGGGCATAAAAATGACGCAATTGCTAATTGCATTAGGGCCTTGTCTTCAGACCTGTCCATAACATACGTGCATCTCTCAGAGCAAACGTCGATTATCTTACTGTCAGATTGTGTAACGAACTTAAAGCCGTTTTCATTGTTTCATGGCTGTGTTTCGGTGAGTTTTATACCATTATAAACATTGCTTCGTATTGATGAGCAGCGGTACGAAGATGGACACAGTGTCCTCTTTTCCAGAACAATGGTGATTGTACATGCAATGACATTGTACATGCAATTGTTTCAGCCGAGGACATCTAATTACATTGTTTCACAAGTAATAGCACTCGACAAAATCTTTCTGACATTTTCTTTGGCCTACCACTTTGCTTCTTGAAATTTCCAGTTGACAATAATGTTAGTTATAGTTGAACGGGGAATTTACAGAATGGGTGAATTTACAGAGTGTTTCATACTTTATATTCTATGACGTTGGAAATCATTAAATTCTGTTGAGGAACTTCCTCTGTACAATTGTATCAGTATTAATCACTATTAAGACTTTTTCTTAAACATTTCTAATATCTTTATGTTCGTTCATGCTCATAGACTGATAACCCATGATAAGGGTAAACTTTTCTCCTTCATTTCCATCAATAGTTCAAAAACTAAAAACAATTATATATGCTCCCTTCTTTCTTGTTTATTTGAAGACGAGTATGTTAATTTTTCATAAGACAATCATAAAAGATTCAAATCTCTCTGGTAAGTATATGTCATTTCAGCACATAGCCTGACCTTTCATTAACTTAATGTCCATTTAAATAATCGTTAGCTAAATATTAACATGGTTCATTATAATCTTAAGAAAAAAATCTTTTGATAGAATTCCTTATTATTTTATATGAACATCGAAATAATTATTAGAACTTACAGAATATAAAACAATAAGCTCCCAACAGGCTGCACATAACTTTACTGACTCTGGTGGCAATAACTCCAAAAGTAGGATTTTTATTCTGCAAAAGCTTTAAACCATATTTTTAGTTCATTATTATATTGTGAATTTATTTAACTGAATTTCTCTTGTGGTACTGTAAACTTATTTTTTTTTACTATAACTAATTGTGAACAGCTCATCTGTTTGGTAAACTTCCCACTGGGCCAAAATCTAAATATCGATCTCAATGCACTTTCAAAATGCACAGTTTTTTCAGAGCAGGCTTTCTATGTGTGCCGACGGGGCAATTGCCCAGGCCCACTTATTATAGACATCACACTATGTTTACAAACAAGCGTTAACAAGACGTCATATTTCATGTACCAATAGTACAATCACCACTGTTCTAGAAAAGAGGACGCTCTGTACATCGTCGTACCGCTGCTCATCAGCCCCACATAAGCGGGTTCAATACGAAGCGATGTTTATACAGGGTGATCCAAAAGTTACTGTGCAGTGGCTGGAAATGGTATTTAATGGAAATGGATGCTGGAAATGCTTGCCACCGGCTTCACGACATCGGTCCTGGAAAAAATGATAGGAACTTTTGTGTTTTCAGCATAACATTTTTAATAATGAATTTATTTCAACGAAACTTTACACATCTGTGCCCACACTGCTTTGACACCACTGGTTTCAATTCAGTCAAAATATTTAAAAAATTATTTGAGCCACAACCAATTTTTGAAAAAAAGGGTGGAAAACCCCAAACTGGGAATGTGAGACCTTCTCACCATTGCTATTCTGAACAAGAAGACATATCTCTTATAAAATAAAACTTGTTCACTAAGAATCTTCATTATGAGAGAGGAAAAATCATGGCATATAAAGAACAAGACATGTCAAAAGCAGAAATTTCTCGTTTGATTGGAAGGTCCAAGCAAGTAATTTCATCTTTCCTGAAAAATCCAGAATCATATGGTACAAAGAAAACGACAGGAAGGCCTAAAGCACTTAGTGATAGAGACCACCGTCGAATTCTTCGCATGGCAAGCAACAAGCAAATTTCTGCCAACTCCATCAAACAGGCGATTGGAACACAGGCTCATCGAAGAACTATTAATAACTATCTCAACCAATGTCCTCATCTCCAACGCCAGAAAATGAAACAGAAACCACCTCTTACCAACCAGCACAAAGTCGATTGTCTTCAGCCAGCCAAACATCGGAAACCTGGACTTCCGAATGGAACTCAGTCATCTTTAGTGATGAAAAAAAGTTCAACATCGATGGCCCCGATGGTTGGAACTACTATTGGCACAATATACGAAAGGAACCAAAGCACTTTTCGAAGCGCATTCAGGGTGGCGGTTCAGTTATGGTTTGGGAGGAATTCAGTGCCAGTGGAAAGGTGGAATTAGTATTTGTAGATGGTTGCATGAACAGCATCAAGTACCAAGAAATGCTTCGGAAGAATCTTATCCCATTTGGACCAATCATCGGAGGCCAAGATTGGATATTTCAGCAGGACAACGCCCCATGTCACGTTTCCAAATCGACTATGGAGTGGTTCAAGACCTAAAACATCAGGGTTATGAAATGGCCTAAGAAGTCCAGACCTTAAAACCCCATCGAAAATCTCTGGGGAATCATGGTTCGGGCCGTTTATAAGAACGGCCGGCAGTTTGAGAATGTCCAGAGTCTCAAACAGGCTGTTCTTGAGGCTTGGGAAGAAATTTCGTGCAGAACTTTTAAAAAACTAATAGAATCTATGAGCGACCGTGTGTTTCAGGTGATCAACAAAAATGGTGGACTTACAAAGTATTAAATACGAGCAATCTCATGATAACTGAAAGTGTTCCTATCATTTTTTTCACCCTTTTTTCAAAAATTGGTTGTGGCTCAACTAATTTTTTAAATATTTTGACTGAATTGAAACCAGTGGTGTCAATGCAGTGTGGGCACAGGTGTGTAAAGTTTCGTTGAAATAAATTCATTATTAAAAATGTTATGTTGAAAACACAAAAGTTCCTATCATTTTTTCCAGGACTGTACACATTAACTTTTGAATTACCCTATAGTAGTATACAACTAACCAAAACAGAGCCATGAAACAATGAAAACATGTTTAAGTCATTACTGTCATGTACTTTACTTATCAACGGACAGAGAAAAACGGGCTGAGGTTTAAATAGATAAATTTTAATAATTTTTAGTTGGTTGAGCAGAATGCTAACAGAATTATAATATTAGTTTCAAATGAACAGTAGATGAATAGAATATGTCAGTCCAGGTCGAACGCTGCGGGCTTCATCACTTGGTCTGCTCTTTGATAGGTGAGGGGACTAGTTCCTGGACTAGCACCGCTCGTCTCTGAAAAACGGTTGTCTGCTCGATCGCAGGTAAGTAATTCTTGGTTCTCCTCGATATGGCCCGATTGGGACCTGAGTGGCAATGCCACTGCTACGCAAGAAGGCGGCGACCTCAGTGGGTATGTCAACCGTTGAAAGAGCACTGTACGAAATAGAACAAACTATTAGACAATAATTAGTAACACTAATGAATATAATGTGGATGAGAGATTATTTAATTACGCAAGAGTTTATATCAAAATAGATTTAATTAAATACCCTTCATAGAGAATCCCGTGTCCAAGCGCGGACATCCAGGAGGCACCCCGCAAGAATACCGGCTATAGCTGCGTACGGGAGGACTACTTCGGTAGACTCGCACTTCCACGGGAGAAGCTTCAATTCGGCATGGCTAGTAGGGTGGTTCCACGACTCGCTCGTCGGGCGTTCGTCTTGGTGGAGCGCTGTGGATATCGGCAAAGTTTCGGCTTTGTTCCCTCGTGAAGAACTATTGGCTCGATCCGATGGCTCTCCGCTGGCGTCGGGCGTACAGCGGCTCTCTTGCTCCTGGATGTCATCACCAATTTCGCTGAGACGAATCTCCGAGGTAAAGGACGGACCGGTATCTGCTATGATAGGCAATTCAAAGTTTCTTTCATAGGTAATTTCTTATTGTAATTGCTTACTAGTAGGAATTGATGAGGTATCTTTCCTCGGCACGTAACCCCTATTCATCTTGGGGTGTTGTCTAGGGCATACGTAATACGCTATCCTTCTTGTGGGCGGCTGGTTCCGTCTCCCTTGTCCCCGATCCGTTGCCGTCCCGATCCTTCGCTCGTTGCCGTCGATGACCTCCGCCAAATTTTTCGGCATCACCTTGACTCCGTTCGCTCGTTGCTGTGTTCGCCGGCTTATCATCTGACTTGATAGAAAAAATGCGATAAATATATCTATTAGCTAAACAAGTCCTACTTTGATAATGACCTCTATTTCTTCTCGGCGAGCGGGTTTTCCGATCATCGTTCCGTATCGGCAAATCGTCATGGCAGTCATCGGGTTCCGGACTTTTCATCTGGGGACGATCTCGGGCTCTCTATCTCCTTCCTTCTCGTCTTCTCCTTTTATTCCTCTTCGGAGGATTCTGTGCCGATTCTGCGCACTGCCGCTGCCAATCACCTTTCTTCTTCTGAACTTCTCTTCTCCTCGCGGAACCATTTCGGCCGGGGGTGTTTCTTTATCTTGGCGTGTCTGAATTATGTTTACGCGTCAAATTTTCGGACTTCGAACTTTTTGCACGTTTTTTCCTTCGAGGATTTGACAATTACACACTCTGAGAATCAGATAATCGAATTTTCGTTTGTTGGATGCATATAGAATGCTCCAGGCCCACTGTAAAGTTCGGGGGGTGCTTCGTTTTTGGCAAAATCGAAAGGAGGATGGTCAGCGCCTTACATAAGCGATTGCGTCCGTTTTATGCCCCTCTTTTACCGGTGCCGTCATGCATTGTTTATCATTCTTACGCATGGAGCAGCATTTTGAAACCTAGCTACACGGCAACGCGCATTGTATCATGTGCAGAATGTGCTGGCCCCTTTTTGGTCACCTTGATCTGTTCCACTGTGATACGACGTTCTGATAGCATTATCTTCTACACTTCGTTCGCAATTTGTTGCTCGTCAGAGATGGAGGGGCATCCGCACCGAGTTTCGTCTTCCCCGCTTGTTCGGCTGTATTGGAAATGTTGACGCCACATTGCGACTGTCTCATACGATGGGCATTATCAACATAAACGGCCATTAACTCCTCATGGATTTCTTTGGCGTTGTTCCCCTTCTAATGCAGGAACCATATCACGTCTCGCACCTCCACTTTTCCGACGGGCTGCGCCATGTTGCTTTCGACGCTCTGGCGGCGTTTAGCGGTACTGATCAAACGCTAATTTTATCCTCCTGCACTCGAGGGATGACGCTTACCAGTGGAACAAGTCATTTACAAAAGCGATTGTTTTTTTCATGTTGATTGTAATGATTTTGTGACCATCTCTCGAAATATGTAGTGATATGAAAATTCTATCAGTTGCATACATTAGTCAGGAAGTATTCAAAGGTAGTCTTTGCACAATGAACAATGACTGTTGGAATATTTATTGCATTCTTATAATTCTCTTACCATACAGAAGATTAAAATGAAGCATGTCTTGGTCATCTGTAGCTTTCATTCGGCCATTGAAAACTGCCAGATTGGTTCCATCATTGAAAACCAAGTCCAGCCCAGATCATGAGAGTTCCTCCGCCTTGTTGTTAAAATTGTGAATAAAAGTTGATAGAGTTAATTTGGTATTTAGTAACTAACCGTTGCTAAATAAACTTGAAAAAAATCAATGAACGTGCAGCAGACAATATCCTAAATTGGTATTTCGTTCATTTTAGTGGATGATGGTGAGGCGCTTTTCGAAATAAATATTTTCTTATTTATGTGACTCTCAAATAATTGTCTCCAGAAACAAGAGAAATCTCAGGGCTGCATTTCGCACTGTGGGGGTCCTTGGGCTGAAAATTTACCAGCGCGTTTTAGCGGAATCTGCGCAGAAGGTAAAAAAGCGTCTATAAAGAGGGGTCTGTGCAATTGCCTCGTCTGCATACACATAACTCCGGACCTGAAAAACTGTGCATTTTTGAAAGTGCATTGAGATCGATATTTATATTTTGGCCTAGTGGGATTTTTCCCAAACTGATGAACTATTCACACATGGTTCTAGCGAGAAAAAATTAATTTACAGCATCATTACAGAAATTTAGTTAAACAAATTCACATAATAAAAATTTACTTTATAATTTTGGCTGTATAAAAACTGTACTTTGGATTTAATACCACCAGAGCTTGTAAATGTTTTTGTAGCCTGGTGGTTTTATTGTTTCATATCCTGTAAGTTCTAATAATTATTTCGATGTTCATATAAAATAATAAAGAATTCTATAAAAAGATTTCTTCTTTAGGTTATTAATGAATCGCAGTTAATTTTAAGCTGTGGTTTATTCAAATGTACATTTAGTTAACGAAAGGCCAGCTAATGTACTGAAAAGAGATATAATGACCAGAGATAGTTGAATCAGTTAAGGTATTTTTAAATCATTTGACGTAATTAATAATTTCTCTAGCGGAAGGGTCGTATAAATGTAGTTGACTTGCGTTTTTGAAATAATGATAGGGATGATGGAGTAAAGTTCATCCTTATTATGGGTTATTATCGTATAAGCATAACCCACATGAACGAATATAAAAATAACCGAAATATTTAAGATGAGATAAAATCTTAATTGAGGTAAATACTGACGGAGAATGAGTGGCTCAACTGCATTTAATGATTTGCATCATCATAGAAAATAAAGTAGGCAACAACTCTCTACCCGAGATTTCACTCATTCTGTAAATTCCCCCGTTCAACTGTATGAGACATCATTATCAAGTGGAAATTTCAAGGAGCAATGTGGTAGGCCTAAGAAATTGTCAGAAAGTGTTTGTGGAGCGCTAGCACTTGTGACACAATGCAATTAGTGTAAGTCTTCCTATGAAACAATTGCTGGAGAGATTTACAATATCAGTTAATGTACAGAGAGTGATTAATCGCGATTTATGTAGGCCCAGTGACATAGCGCATTCTCCTGTTGAAACTTCCCACCTTTGTTAAGAGTTCATGAAGGCCATGAAGGGCTACAATTCCTAGTCAATGGTAAGCCCAATTTCATCATAGAACCCCAACTGCGGCTCATGAATCGGACAAGCTATGTGTTTCCAGTCATCTAAGGTCCATTGAATATGACGCAGCCTCCGATAGCGTTCTCTGAATAAAGGCACTCTTGTCAGTCTTTTCCTGCCGTATCTCATCAGTACGCCAAATTTCGCTGTACTCAAGGGCACTTTCATTTTACGTTAATAGACGTAGTGATGTGTTTGATACGAAGGGCTATTCTTCTCAGATGCCACTGGTTCACGAGCATTTAGCAGCCGCGTTCGGCCGCTGCGCTGTCCATGGTGCGACGTAATTGTCTGAAATGAGGTACTCTCTTTACATCCTTGATACTTTTTAACGACGAACGTAGTAATGTACATAATAACCTTACAAGACGTTTTAGACGACTTCTAATAGTCGAATTGACAACAATGATACCGTACATGTAAAAACATAATCACTTACACTCATATGTCAAAGGTCATGAGATAGCAGTGGGCTATTTTTCAAGTAGTAATAGCATCATGTGCAAACAGTATAAATATGCAAATCAGTGTCAGTAGGTTTAGTTACACAGTTATGCGTAAGGGGTGAGGTGTTCACTGTGACAATCGCTACACGGCGAGAGCTATCCGAATTCGAACGTGGCCTGGTATGTGTAGCACAACGTGTGAGTCATTCAATATCGGAGGTGACTCAAGAATTCAACATCCCACGGTCCACAGCTTCAACTTGGAAGCTGTGGAATTCCATATTACCTACCACCATGGACAACGCAGTGGTCGACCACACCTTCTCAATGAACGGCGTCTGAGTAGGATGGTCACCACTAACAGGAACTGACATTATGCCAGATGACATCAGTTTTTAACCAGGGTGATATTAGAGCTATATCGATGCGAACTGTACAACGAAATCTGGTGTCCATGGGATATGGAAGCTGAAGCTCCACGAGCGTGTCCTTGCTAACAACAAGACATCGTCAGTAACGTCTCTCCTGGGCCCATGAACACATCGACTGGACACTTGGCAACTAGAAACGTGTGTGGCGCAGACCCCATGAGGCCAGACCCCATGAGGCCATGGACACAAGTTGTCAAGCACGCACTGTGCAAGCCGGTGGTGGCTCCATAATGGGCAATTGTGGGAAGCTCTCCAGACGGAATGGTTGGCAATGTCTTCAGGTGTCTTCCAACGACTTGTGAAATCAATGCCACGTCGCACTGTGGCACTTCGCCAGGTTTAGAGGGTTTGTCCCACACGTTATTAGGTGCTATCTTATGACTTTTGGCATGTGAATGTATAAAGAACACTCACGAAGGAGTAAATCACCGATTTTTTTTTACTGACAGATGGAAATTGCATTGAGATCGATATTTAGATTTTATGTCCAGTGAGAATTTTCCGAAAGAGTTGAGCTGTTCACACATGGTTATAGCGAAAAAAATATATTCACAGTATCACAAGAGAAATCCACTTAATCAAATTCACATAATAATAATGAACTAATAATATAGTTTAAAATTTTTGCAGAATAAAATTCCTACTTTTATAATTATTACCACCAGAGTCAGTTAAGGAATGTGCAGCCTGGGTGGTTTTATTGTTTTATATTCTGTAAATTGCAATAATTATTTCGATGTTTATATTAAATAATAATGAAATTTATAAAAAGATTTTTCCTTAAGGGTACTAATGAATCACAGTTATTCTCAGCTATGATGTATGTAAATGTACATTAAATTAATGAAAGATCAGGTAAAAGTCTGTGTTTCACTGGAAAAAGAAACACAGACCAGAGATAGTTGACTCTTTTTATGAATTCACACAATAAAATCGGAGATATATATTTGCCTCACCACTTCAAAAGTGGATCTTCATCAATCTTGAATATATACAGGGTGTTTCAAAATTATGTACAATAAATTTAGTGACATATTCTTCAGGTCAAAAGAAGACGAAAATGTTCTATAGCACTTTGTCTGGAAACGATTTATTTACGCGATACAGCCAACTAAACCCGTGGCTCCAAATTACAGGAATTGTTCAAAGTGCCCGCCACCAGCCCGCACGCACGCTTCGGCTCGTTCATGAGCGACCGTCTGATGTCATGGAAGAGTTCGTCGCCAGCATTACGAACGGTTTGGCATGCATTTTCAATTCGTTGTCGCAGATCCATAATGTTAGGAACTTCTGTGCTGTAGACGATCGTTTTCACATGACCCCACAGAAAAAAGTCCAAGGGATTAAGGTCGGGTGATCTTGCAGGCCAGGCTACCGGTCCACCTCGACCTATCCACCGATTCGTGTATGCAGCATTAAGGTGTGCTCGCACAACATGGCTGAAATGTGCTGGAGCGCCGTCATGCATGAACCACATGTTAGATCTTATCAAAAGAGGAACATCTTCCAGTAATTCTGGCAATGCATTCTGCAGAAACAAAAGATACGTTCGCCCAGTCAATCGTGGCGGCAACACATAAGGGCCAATTAAGTTATTTCCGACAATTCCACACCAAATGTTCACGGAGAAACGCTCTTGATGCGCTCGAGCTCTGGTAACATGCGGGTTAGCATCTGCCCAATGGTGCTGGTTGTGAGAATTTACGATTCCTGTCCGGGTGAAGGTTGCTTCGTCCGTGAAAAGTATCTGGCTGAGACAACTAGGGTCTGCAGCATGACGACGTTGTATCCATTGGCAAAATCGTTGTCGGTGTGGATAGTCCGTTGGGTTCAGTGCCTGAACCAGTTGCAGGTGGTATGGATGCAAAAGCTGACGGTGAAGAATGCGCCAAACAGATGAGTGCGGAATGTGTACCATGGAAGAAATACGACGGGTGCTTGTCTGTGGTTCATCATGTATGATGTCAATTATCACATCCTCCTCATCCGGAGAATGTGCTACAGGCCGCCCTTGTCCTGTTTGACGGCCAAAGGAACCACGCTCCTTCAAATGTCTGTCGACAGATACAAATGTTTGGTTATTTGGCAAACGTCTATTCGGAAAGCGTTCTTGGTAGAGTCTTCTTGCTTCCACAGCATTTCTGTCCGCAAGACCATACATTAGGTGCATGTCAGTGTATTCTGCACTGGAATACATGTACATGACTTTCTTTTACGTAAATCGTAATGCGTATGTCAAAGCACGCAAACGTTCTGAAATTGACATTCCTAGCGGATGTACAGTAGTGAAACTACAGTAATGGAAACAACCTTACACAACTAATGGAACAACCCTAAAGTAGGTTTAAATGGAACAAACCACTCAACCTAGTGTTGGGTCGAAACGCTGGAACTGCGAAAATATCGTCCGCTAACTACCGTGCTTCCCTACTGTATGATATTGGATTACTCGCAAACAAATCGTTTCCAGACAAAGTGCTATAGAACATTTTCGTCTTCTTTTGACCTGAAGAATATGTCACTAAATTTATTGTACATAATTTTGAAACACCCTGTATATAATTTACATGTCGTTAATATACAGTACATGAAATAGAAATATGCCATATTTAACTCATTAGAGATCAATGCTCCTAATCATCAGAGTCAATGCGAACCGCTGTTTATAATGTTATACAGATCACCTTAACTGAACCATGGAACAATGGAAACATATCTTGAGGAGCGACTATACTCCGTCTCGCTATGTCGGTAGAGAAACTCACGTGACTAAAGTGACCTTTTTGCAAACGCAAGTAAAAAACGCCTCAAAAAAGTGCTTCGCATCTGCGCACAACTGGTTACATGAGGCTATGAGCTTTGACCTTTCCCCGAAGCTGAAGGTCAGCTTTCGCTTTCGGTGGGAAAAAAATGGCTGGAGCTTTTCAAATTCCATACGAGAAATTAAAAAATAATAAAATCACTTTTTCTTTGAGATTTTGGAAGAAAACAGGAAAAAAAAGTCTGAGTCATTTGACATTGGAGGGGTAACATGTAAAGGGGTGACTTTAGTCACGTGAGTTTCTTTACCAATATAACGAGACTGAGTATAATGTCGAAACACATTCTGGTAATCAGATGGCAGAGTTAAGGTCTAACCGATGCTCGGAAAATGGACTGCTTCATGGTGCCCAGTGTGAAATTTGGAGTAGGTGGTGTCATGGTATGGAACCCATTTTCATGGTTGGAATGGCCAACGTACTTCGAACAACATACCCATTCTCACCGGCAAGGCTGAGGGTTTATGTAATAGGCAAAAATATTCTGCTCTATGGACATTTCAGATCTCTGGATGCTTCCATCTAATGTTAGATTTCAAAAATTAATCATTTCATTTCTCTCTTGTGCTATCATCTGAAGTGTTTTCATGCATTTTTCGAATAAAGAAGTATTGTATAAGTACAGGGTGATTCAAAAGTCGCAGTATACCCTGTTTTTTTTTTCGAAAACCTTGCAGGAATTGGGAAATCTGAATATTCCAGTAAGGTATGGGTGAGGTGGTCTATCTTTTACGGAATGTGCCGAACATGGCCACCATCTTGAAATCGGCCATCTTGAATCTAAGTCAATTTTTTTAAATGAAAAGGGGAGTCGTGTGCTATATCAAATAACATTAGCATTTTCTGACAGTTTCATTCCTGTAAACAGATTTGAAGTAGCAATTATGGTTTAAAAGTTACAACACATTATGTTTGGAATTACAGGCTGGACTGTTCTCCATAAAGGACAGTCATTTAATGTGTTCAAGATGGTGTCCCTCTTGGTCAACGCACATTTGAAGGTGCTGAATCCAATCGTCATGCACTCGCAGAAGGATTTCCGCAGAAATGCTAGCACACGCTTCTTCAATGCGTTGCTTGAGATAGTGTCTGTTTCTGATTTTCTCTGCATATACGAGTTGCTTAAATGACCCCACAGATAAAAGTCAAGTGGTGTGAGATCAGGGGATCTGGGTGGCCATTCCACAGCACCACGTCGGCCAATCCACTGACCAGGAATTTGAACATCTAATCACTGACGAACATCTGCACCGTAGTGTTGTGTGAAATTGGAGGTCTTTCTGGGTGCCGGTTGTTAAAATCTGCAGGTATGAGACGGAAACTGCGTTCTCCAGACATCAAAATGACCTCAAATCTCTCCTCCGTGGTCAAAGACATTTTCCGTTACCTGCTACAAAATGAAACAAAATGTATTGTAACTTTTGAGGCATAACTGCTACTTCAAATCTGTTTACAGGAATGAAATTGTCAGAAAATGCTGATGTTATTTGATATATCACACGACCCCCTTTCCATTTAAAAAATTGACTTAGATTCAAGATGGCCGATTTCAAGATGGCGGCCATGTTCGGTACATACCGTAAAAGATAGATCACTTCACTCATACCTTACTGGAATATTCAGATTTCCCAATTCCTGCAAGGTTTTCGAAAAAACAGGGTGTACTGCGACTTTTGACTCACCCTGTACTGCAATGGTAATTGCTTCTGCACTGCTTTGTGTTTCTTGCAATATGATAAGTTGTGGTAAGTGTCTCGAAAATGTAAATAGCCCCAATACGTTTTCTACATATGTGGTGAATTACCACTGAAATAGGCAAAGACATATTCTACGCACTCAGATAATTATATTTTGGCTGCATGGTTGGGGTTCAAGCTAAGCCTTTTCTATCGCAGAGGTCCATAGGGCATATGCATGGCCTGTCCAAGGAAAAATAATTTGTTTGGACATCGTGTCATTTCACAACCAGGCTCTTTGATGATTTCTTGAAACTCAGTTTAAAGACAGTCCTCCTTCATAATGTTAATATTCACTGTCCGGCCACTTTATTAAGTACGTCTTTCCTATGCGCACAAATGATTCGGACCGCTACTCTCCTCAGCACGCGACCTCTTTTGGGCACACAAAATGGCCGTTTTGACTGGGGAACAGATATTGAAAGTAATATGTCGCTCCACAACTAACCACCAGGATGAAATATTCAACAGTTTAGCATCAGCTGTTCAAAGTCCTGGGCAAATTGATATTCATTGAAACAGCTCCATTGCATCTACCAGTCATCGGGGATGGAGGATAGAGATAGTACAGGACGCTGCGAAGACCTCAGAGGCCACAGTCCTCCAGGGCCAACACCTCATGACGAGTTACAGCTTATCCCACAGCAACACACCGTTGATCCTTAGAGATGTTCCGGGGATGTAAGATGATGCTGTACTTCAATGCTGCCAGTGTATGAATGCCTCTAACATAAATAACGCTTTTGACATAACCCCAAAGGCAAAAAGCGCAAGGAGTTAAATCGGGTGTACGGGGTATCCACGTTGTTGGGAAAGCACGGCTGATGACTCTCTCTTCGGAGAAATATGTTGCACCAACTGGTGAAAGTGATTGTTTTAACGGATCCTCCGACATCAAGCTGCAGTCACTGTAAAGGTTCGTGAACCAATTGGTTGCGACGTCCTCAAAGAGGTACGAACCCAGGTGAAACGTTGCAGTAAGCCCTATCCATACAGTTACCATTGGCGAATGTAACAGATTTTCATGAACCCAATGAGGAAATGAGTTCAATTCTGCGTGTTTACTGTCCCGCACTAGTGGAAATGGGCCTCGTCACCACACAGAATCCTCATGCACTATGATCCATCTCTGC
This sequence comes from Rhysida immarginata, assembly GCA_023313115.1. NCBI lineage: Eukaryota > Metazoa > Arthropoda > Chilopoda > Scolopendromorpha > Scolopendridae > Rhysida > Rhysida immarginata. Next base: position 197,335 of record JAHWFO010050227.1, read on the forward strand.
AGGTATCAGAAATGTCAAAGCAAGTGTTTCCGTAGGCTAGAGAGCTCAGCTTGCAATTCTTGGAGGCGGTGGAGCTTAGAGAGATAGGCACGCAATGATTTACGCTAACATCCACACACGGTTGTGTAAGCTATATTCAACTGTCTTGTTATGCCATGGGAATTGCACGTTCTGCTCGCATTCTCCGTTGATTGCTCAACAACTGCCGTCGCAACAGTTTCTGTTACTTACGGTCCCCGAGGTTTCCTCCCTCTTCCTGTTAGAACAGCAAAATTTCTCGTTTGAACGTATCCACGAGAAAGAGATCTGCAGGAAAAGCGGTTTCCTTTACCTACCACAGCAAAGCCTCATATTACTGCCATACACTGTCCGCCAGATCAAATATGCAGGTAGCACAGCGAACATTCTATGTTTCATTTGATTCTGTTTAAAATTACGATATTTTTATTGCGCAGTCGTCCATCCCCTGAACGAGACTCATCGTTTGATTAAATGAGTGGCCGTAGGCAGGAAAGAAACGCCTACAACTTTTCACTCTCACGGTCTTGCCTCATCGCTTCCGGTACTAATGGACTCTGTTGTCCTAGCGATTTGCAGAGAACGGATTCCTAAAAGGAGCTGTCACATGTATTAAAGCTATATTTAGGAGTAGCGCAGTGGAATTTTAATATCATGCAACAGCACACAAAATTGAACTAAATAAGGAATGAAGTTTATTAATATAACATAAAATTGCCAAAGCAGTGAGGAACCAAATGTGAACCTCTAAGCAAAAACAAAATTATGAAAAAGGAATCACAAAAATACAAACAATTAAATGATTAAAGTGAATATAAATATATTAAATTTAACGTGCACCTCAATGCAAAATAAAATCAAAGCTTAACTAATAAGCTTACAAATTAAATCTAAGCTTCAGGGTACACTTATCCTAGCAGCAAAATACATTCAAGGTCTATAACATAAAACCTTACAATACAATTTAGTCAGATAAATACAAAACAAAGCTTAAGAGCTAAACAAAGCTATAAGTAATAAATGACTTCAAATGGCATACTGCAATATAGAAAAATTAGGCAATTGGATCTCTAAACTTAAGATCCATCGCTTAATAACTACACCTGTTAACTATAGCTTAAAACTGACACCTTTGGAAGTAAGCTAAAAAGATAAATAGCAATTTAACTGGGTCAGCCTTAAAAATTAATTAGCTATGGTCAACCTTTCCAGCTAACAAAAATTTATACAAAATAACAATACAGCAACTAAGACTTAAAACTAAATGCATGTATTGAAACACAAAGCAAATGCACCTAACATACAAAAACAGGTTATACAAAATTTTGAATCGTACACAAGAGCAAACAAAAGCTCGTAACGGCGCACTCGCGAAAGTTCACTGTCCAAACACATAGGAACAAGAATTTGACAGGCGAATTTAATTGAAAAGTCACAAACGGTAAAGTTCTAAGTCCGGGGAAGTCCAATAATAATTAGTAATACTAACGTAAAAGATTCCAAACGTTTTACACGCAAAGAGATAATCTTTTCACACAATATTTGACGTGAGGTCACAAGTGAAACCTGTGGAAACCATTAGACATAAAAATGACAAATTAATGAAAACTTTATGTGATGACAAAAGAGCACCATTAAAGAAAATTCAGGCTAAGTGACTGTGGTCTAACACATTACAGCACAACACAAAACGGTAACGCACATTCCTCTTAGGATTGTAAAAAGACGAAGCCGAAGTCGCTCCCGAAGTAAGCCGACATGCCTCCGGGCCAAAAGCCGCACACTTGCGTGTTAAACCGCAATTTACGGCGACTTAGCTCGGGGAAAGAATTTCGGACTATATCGGCCATAAGGCCTATAGAAAATGATACACTCACCAATGAGTATAGCTGATAGACGGCCGTAACTTTTAGCTCCCGAGGTACTACGTAGATCAACGTAGATTCACCTCTATTAACCTGCGACGGCACGCAATTTGTTGCGTGTACATTCTCCGCCAAAGATGCTTCTCGGCACGGCCAGGAATCAAACAACGAGGCCCTCGCCGCCTCCGTAGTCGTCTCCGTCGAATACACTCGAGAACGAACCTTCTCCGCAGGCGAAGACAATACCAGACAATCTCGAAGTCCTCCGTCGTTCGCTGTCAGGAGTTTCTTTTTGGTCCGTCCTCCCACGGTAGACGCCAACTTCTTGTTCCTTCTCCGTCGTTGTTTTCTCGACGAGCTCGCAGAAGAGAGGCTCGCTCCTTCCTCATTGGCTGCTGCGAGCTGATGCTCCTGATCACGCGGCCGATGATGATTTCGTTTTCGCTCTGTATTAACAAATACCCTGGAGCGCAGACGATCACCTATGCCAACGGAATAATTAAAATTCCGTGACAGGAGCCCATAATTAAAAAATAGCGGCAACAGATTTTATCACTATTTCAAAGGGCTTAGGCTTGAAAGTAATTCTACCCAAACAAACAAACAAAAAAAAAGATAGCAGCAAGAAACTCAGCGTGGAAGAAAAAACAAAAGAAATTTTTGACAGTTTTTAATAATTAAAGCACGATGTTATTGTTCATCGAAGTTGTTTTATATGCCACGAGAAAGTTGGAGCATCAAGCCACACATGGAAAAAAGTTGGGACAGATCCCTCAAAAGTGTGTATTCCCTCCCTGAGCTTTCAACAAAGTTTCCGCAGTTTTTGAAGTCCTCCTCTTAACCCTTCTTTTAAGCGAGGGCGCATTTTTCTGACGTTCGACTTCAGCATTCTCCATATGTTTTCCATCGGGAGGCATAGATCGGGATACTTGCTGGCCGTTTAAGAGTTGAAAGTCTGGAATATGAAGTCTCCATTTGGACGAATTTTCACGACAGATGGTTAAAAATTTCTGCTCGAGTATCTGAATGTTCTTATCAACAGCACTAACAATCCCATCGACGAAGTGTACATAGATGGCCTACCTCAGAAGCTCTCACTAAAACCCCTACGCAAAGCTCTTGAGCTATACGAGAAATCACCCCGTTTTTAAAACGGGGTTTAATCATCGTTTTATCTAACTTTTGTATTTTTTCATTTGGGTTATCTATACAGCGATATAATCCCGGGTGAGATAGAAGTCTCATTCTTCAAAATCACCGATAATCCAAAAACTCAGACAATCAATATCTACAAGAAAAGTTAACCACGTACCTCAGCGATTTGGATTTAATACAGCAATCCACGGTCTCACCATCGGTGCCATATTTTTTGCAGAAGCGATAAGAAATTCGCGTATTCGCGGCTTGTCCCTGATCTATTTTCCGCTTCCTGTGTTTTAGGGAATTCCTCTATGTTCACGTGAGAAAATGTGTTCAATGCAAGTAAACAGTATTAGAGGCATTTTATCAATCTTTTGTTTGCACACACCCATCATTGGCAAAATTTATCATGGCTTCGAAAAGTAAAAACAGCAAGGCAAAAATTTGTTCTATCGAAATATTATTCGTAATCACTCCTCAGCAATTTTGATTAAATTATTCCTTTTTTATGTTATTGTTGTTGATGAGTCAATACGAAGAAAAACAGTGATAATCCACTTCCTGCAAAACGAGCAAGAAAGATTTTGTCGCTTGGAAATAGTTGAAAGTTCTGAATATGTTGACTGAGGGAAAGAGCAATACCAATGTCGGGTGACTATTTGGAATAAACTAATCCACTGTTCGCATGATAAAGTAAAACGAAGAGGCCCTCATGATAAGTAATATTCATCTTTAACTATGACTCGACTGGTGTCACGTGTCAAACATCGTCGATCGAAGACGTTTTCACGTTCGCTTCTCCGAGACGGCGATAGGGGAAAAATATCATTGGTCGACAATCCGAGATATCAACGTTTCGGATCGGGATTGGCCGACGGCGATCGACGTCAGAGGAGAGCGAGCGGGAAAAACGAACGACGCGAGGAGACGACAAAAAAGGAGAGAGAAAATCGTCGGAAAAGATCGTTTGCCACGTTCGCTCAAGGTTCGAGCAAAACGACCTCGAGCGATGCCAGAAGCAACGGCCCGTTAATAACCGTTCAGAGGAGAGCTACGGACGCCGACGACGAACTAACTTTCGCCGTCACCAACCTCAGGCGAGCCGATAACGACAGCCAGCGAGCTCTCGTCTTCATCGGCGCCAGGAGTTGTTCCGCAACGAGGAACCGACGAAAGAGGTATCTACACGTCCGCCCGTTTCGACGGCAGCCGAAGTGGTCGACGACGCCGCAGCACGTCCCCACCGATTGCAACCTCTCATAAGTACCCTTGCCACATGCTTGTGTCAGCTGCTGCAGCCATTCACCCACGACAGCGTTGAACGAGGAGCCAGCGGTATCATTTCCAGACGACGCCCGAGAACGCCATATCGTCAACGACGGGTCGCCGAGTCCATTACCTCGTCAGGTACGTGTGCTAGCGTATAGTCATCTCACTTTCTTCTACTGCCACGTACACGGCGAGCTTCTCCGGGACTTCGAAGCGGCATTCCCCGAGACGACTGGAGTTAGCCGAGTCGACAGCGTCTGGGCTGGAGTTTTTCCTTTTTCTCTCACCATGTTCCGTGAACAAGGAACAGGAGGAATACTCCGCCTTTTCGCTGGCTTCCCCTTGAGCCACCTACTTAGACGTTACTAATCTACTCGTCTGCGTCGCCTACTGTGTAATAGTGAGCATTCCCTATTTTTGTGTCTGAACTTTTCCTTACTTCACGAACAGAACCGTACCGTAGACTGAACAGTGACTGTTTTTATTTAAACTGCTCAATATTAAGTCCTTGAACTTCTATAATTTTCCTGTGTTATTGGCACTCACTTACTTTACTGCTTTTCACCTATAGTGCGAGAGTGGCAGCAGCCCCGTCGGTGAATTTGCTCCTTTTTATTCCTGTTTCGTAATTGTTCGCCTGAGCCGAGTGCGGCAAACGAGAAGCTTAGTGTGCCACCTGATATTCTATTCAAGTTAGCCAGCGTGTTCTTCTCCGTGCTTCCGAACTGTGAACTGTGACCATTTCTTTATTTTTTGAAAAGTTACTCTAACGGGTGTTAGAGCTCCATACAGGGACATCGTCGGAGACGAAACCCTCGTTTTGCAAAAGTTCGTGCTTTATGAGAAAGAACTGACTTTCAGTTAAGACTTTCCACTGCGTTGATTTTAGTTATTTTCATTTTATTTCTTTTCAATAAAATTTATTCATTTTTCATCAACTACCGATCCCTTTCTTGTTCACATTGACACGTGACAACTGGCAACTTGACTTCCCCTTACCCTTGTTTTCTCATAACGCTTTAGACCCTTTATCTGCGAATTCAATATATGCGGGTGTTTTCGGGACCCAAACCCTCGCGCATAACGATAAATTACTGTATTCCAATTCAAAGGCACTGTTAAGCTAAGGCTTAGCCTGCAAGAATACAAGAGGGTGCTGCTGAGAAATAACTGGTTTTACCGGGAAATAGTTCAAATAGAAAAACGAGTTTAGGGGCATATGTCTTAGTATGTAACTTTGCTATTATCAGGTGTCTCTAATTTTTACAAATATTTTCATTCCAAGTTTCACGTTTTTGGAGGTGCGCGCCGTCATGAACGTTTTTGGTTCTCCAGGGAAAGTCAGCACAGGATATTTACCCCGAGAAGTCGCAAATACTGGGTGAGAAGCTTCCCTTCTACAGCACTGTATCTCGTTTCAAGACTGGGCATTTCACCGTTGAAGATGAGCCCCGCAGTGAGCGCCCTCCAACTGCAACTGACCCAGCAACATGCGATGCCACCCATGAGTTGATTCTTGAAGACCGGCGAATATTCGCCAAAAAGATAGCCCAAATACTGGACATCTCCCGGGAGCGTGTTAGACTCATCATCAGCACGATTCTCGACATACGCAAGCTTTCAGCGAAGTGGGTTCCGAAATGTTTGAACAATGATCAAAAGAAAGGAGGAGTTGAGGCATCCAAAACCGTTGTGGCCCATTTTGAAGCTGCACAGGTCTTTTTGGTTAGGCTAGTGACTGAGGATGAAGCCTGGCTCCACATTTACGATTCAAAAACCAAGGAACAATCAAACCAAGAAATGGCGTCACTGCTGTTGGTCACGGCCGAAGTTCCGCACACAGAACTGTTTTTAGGGCAAATACGGTATTCTTATGGTTGACTACCTACCCCAGGGCTATACTGTAACCAGACAGTATTATGCTAACCTTCCGGATCAGCTGAAAGAGGCAATCAAGACGTGGGAAGTTGACCAAATGATTCATTCTTTTGCAGAACAATGCACCTGCACACACGTGCAACGTTGTCGCTGCATAGCCTCGGTTTCCAATTGGGTCACCATCCGCCATACTCACCTTACCTAGCCTAGTTTGACTATTATCTGTTCCCAAACTTAAAGAAACTCCTGAAAGGTCATCGTTTTCAGGACATTTCTGACGTCAAACACGCTACTGGGGCTGGCTTCACGCGTAATCAAACAAATCAGAAAAACTCCATAAGCGTAGGCGTTTTAAAGTGTACTGCTGATATTCGGTTTAATATCTATGTAGGTAAGGCTAGGTTAGAAGGAAAATTAGCGTTCCGTGACAGAATTTTTTTTTTCAAAATGTTTCTCGACTCTACAAGTTTGCTCTAGATTATAATTTTATTCAAGTTTTACGTTATTTAAGGTTAATATTCAAGTTTTATTCTAAACTGATACTATCCATCAAATGCTGTCTTTTGCCCAGGAAAATCTGTTTTGTTTTCGTATGTGACTTAACAGTAGTCTCTTCTTTGCTTTATAAAAATAGTATCCCAATGGATTTCACGACAGCAAGCTACAACTGAAACCTTCTTCAATACAGGTCTCCACTCACTGTTTATTTCAGGAGTAGTAGCATGTCTGTTACTTTTAATAATTGTACAGAGAATTCGACTATGTCTTTCGATTGTTTTTCTTGCTCGACCAGTTGAATGTCCATGTTCTATAGCTCCTGTTTACTATAGTTCCTGTTTACTTATATAATGTAACATAATAATCGTGTGGACGTAAGAATTATTATTTCAATTATTTTGCAATTTCTCCTTCCGACTGAAATTCATTGTACTTCCCTATTAGCCGTCCAGGTGGCCGAGAGGGCTAGGGCGCAGGCTTTCTAGTTCTCAAGTCTACCTGGTTGTGGGTTCGAATCCCGCCGTGGGCATGGATGTTTGTGTTTGTTCCGGGCTGCGTACAGATATAACTTGAGGCGCAAAATGACCCTAGTAGTCGACGCCAAAATATCTAATAAATCAACCAACCAACCAACTTATATCCTATTATATTGTGCATGACTATTATATTGTACTAGCGGACCCGGCAATGCTTCGCTATTGTTAATTTTGAACACAATAAGAAGTAAATAAATGAATTGAAGTTCGATATCAATTCATTTATTCAATTCAAATGGCATGAACTGAATTGTGTGTGACATTTATTCATTATTTCTGTTTCATTGCGGTTTTGTTTTGATATTGTTTTTTTTTCTTTTTCTCCAGCTTGAAACAGTGGAATCCAATTTTGTTGCATTTCATTCATCAACTTTTTGTAAAATGCAACAAAATGCTTTTTCTATTTGAAGAGGAAACAAAATTAAATACTATTAAAATAAAGAATTTTATTATTTTTTTGCCTTTTTTCCATTTTCTATACCGTACTTCAAATTTTGAAATTCAATCAATGAATATTGTATTGTAACAGTTTCTGGAAGCAATGCTCTTGGATGACGTTTTGTGCATTTTCCATCAGCCATACATGACGAAATCATATTGTAAACACCACATGGACCATGAATCATATGTTTTGTGGCAATTGCAAACAATTCAGGATCGACAGTTTAATCGGAAATTTCAGCTGAAATCACGTTATCAATTTCGTCGGGTGTAATTTTATTGATCAACCAAATCAAAATGTGGGCATGCGGTAATCCTCGTTTTTTCCATTTAATGGAATACGTCCAACAACGTGTCTCTCCGAACACATGATGTTTAACAATGAAATCCATTAATGATTTCAAATTTTCCTTGAATACACATGCAGTAACGTCATGACGATCTGCTGATGATTGACCGAGCAATAGATGTTCTTTGATCTCAGTCCATGTCGGATTGCATGTGAATGTAATAAATAAATCTGGACGACCGTATTGACTAACATATGACATTGTATCTTGTGCGTATTGGTGCAAGTATCGTGGACTGCCTGTATATGTTGCTGGTAATATTGTAATTCTACCAATATCATTGACATTGCCATCATTGTTTACTGCATCACGCAAATGTAAATATTCATTTTCCGAATTATACTGAAATGCAATACGATTAAGTGTTACCAATTGATGCAATCGATTCATTTGCATGCGCAATCGATCATTTTCTCGTTGTTCATTTCGATCAGCATATGACAAATATTGCCTTAATTCTCTAATTCTTACTCGACTTGCTTCATTTCGTGCTTCGTGTTCTTGTGATGAATCAGTAGCACGTGACTGTGACATATGTAATCTATTTCGTTCATTTCGTTGTACTGTTTCTTCTTCTGTTTCATTTCTTCTTTTTTCTCTCATTCTCTTGACTCTGTTTGTGCGACGACTAATATTTTATCGTTTTGGTGGCATTGTTATGCAACAACAATGAAATAAGGACAATAAACCACTCTCTAACAACTCCTGGGACTAATAAGAATAAAATGTGTAGTTTTTGAGTCAATATAGTTAGAGAATAATGTCATTTGAGAATTATGTAAACTGGCCAATGTTTTACTCGATTAGTTGTATGAGATAGAAAGAGAGCTTTAACGACCGAGCTTTTACTCGATAAGAACAGAGCTTTAACGACAAAAGAGGTTGCGTCAGTCGTGTTTCCACTGTAGGGCACACAAAAAACAAAATTAATTTTTAACAATTGAATACCAAAAAATCTAAAATTTCATGAAATATACTTACAAAATTGTATGAAATAGTATTAAATTCACTGAAGTTTATCGATATTAAAAAGCAAACTGTAATTTCAACAGCCTTTTTTGCCTTTTATTTAAATAGATTCGATTCAAACATACGAACATTGCCTTTTATTTATATAGATTTAATATTTTTATAATTATCCCGCTGAAAACATGAATCATTAAGGGAAGCATCGTAGCCGATAAATAAGATGGTCAGTTGACTTTTCAGTGCTGGGGCCTGTCTTTTTCGTCGGCTACAGCAAGCATTAATTTCATCCTCCATTGTTGACGCAATATACGATCAATCGATTGTTGACTGTCAAATCCTCGGAAGAGAAGATTCGTCAGAAATTGCGATTCCGAGGGTTTGGCATGGAGAATACAAAAATCAAGTCATTCAAGAAGAATGAACATCCCCGATCGCAATGGACCCGCGGAAGAAAGAGATAAGCAGACGAATAAAGGCAATTGGTTAATCCAATGCGCAGGTACGATACAGAATCCTCCAGAGGCAAATAAAAAGTGGAGGACGAAACATGGAAATCAGACAGTGCTCGATGCTCGCCCGATGTCAAGCAAGAAGTCAGATTTCCGCCCTGATGATGACCCGATAATAATCCATGGATCCAATCTTGGTCGCCGGAGAAAAAGTTGGAAAAGATACAGAAGTACAACCGCTTTTGCTTCCCACACATCTCATAAGAGTACTTCCTTTGAAGCGAAGGATCCACGTTCGGACGTATCCTCAAATGGACCAAGGGAGTGCCGAATAAGCTAAGCGGAACGAAGGCATCGGAGACCGGGAAAGAGCAGTAGCAGTTGCCGAGTGAATCCGCCCCAGCAGCCACGGAAATATTACGGGCCTCGCCGCTGCCAAGAGGACCGGTTCACCCAAGTTGCTACCAGTTCGAAAACGACAGTCCCAGGACCGGATCAAGCGCGTAAGCTAAATAGGCACATAAGTTCACAATTTGTTAATGACTTAAATAGTTGTATTTATTAACTATTTATTGCATTCCAGGGTTTTTGTGTCTCGTCCTTTTCTCTTATAAATATCCATTTAATGACTTTCCCAATGTTAACGATAATGCGATAGGACCTGACTTGTTACTTGGGTGCTTGACAGAAAAGCAAAGCGACCCCGTCCCGCAGTAAGGGAGCGACTTCAGTGCAGCACAAAGCCCAGGAAAATTTGAGGACCCTTCGCCCCTTTCAACCGAAAGTCTGACCGCAGCAGTAACAGCCACTACGAAGGAACCAGCCTTCCGAGCCGAGGCATCAATTCCGGAAAAAGTTTTCATAGATTGCGAAGATTCTTCTCGAAATATTTTACACGAAAGACATTAAAAATTTTCGCCTTTTTTGTTGAATTTGCAGTGCTATTAAAAAAACATAGAGCTCACGGGGTATAATTGAAACCCCTTACGAATTGATTTAAGAGTTGTATTCATGTCAAACGTAGTGTTACGAAACAGGCAAAAGTAAGAAGTATTGGGAGTAGGAATTGCTTTTCATTAACGGGAATGGCGCACACAGTCCATAAATGAAAAATTGGTTGCTGTCTGATGGGACGATGTTCAACAAGATGAAGAAACTTAATGTCCTGCTCAATATCATGAATAAAAAATACTATGATCTTTCGTTGTTTATTGAAGTTAATTATGTTCTAACTTCAACACAATGCTTCTTAAATAAAGATAAAAAATTCTTCAATATACTGACAAAGGATCGGAATGGAGATTTTACATATATTCACAAAACCTGGCTTAATGAACTCTGTTGATGGTTAAAGAAAAATATATGTCAAAACTGCATACAATTCGTCATTTTGTACCATAACAGGAAAAAATTTAGTCATTTAATGAAAGGTCGGATATATTTTTTGCACCTTAAATAAAGAATCTGCAAAAACGGCAACTAATTGCTATGAATGGAGAAATATAAAATGCTTCCCTAGTAAGGTTTCTAATTGTCGCGATGTAATTATATACGAGGGCTCTTTCCTTATTAGTAGCAACTAATAATTGTAATTCATACAAAAGAGTCCTCTACAGTTCCTCCATGTTGTTTAGGTCCCGATGCCAGCGATATGGAAATCTTGTTCTTTGGATGGTGCGAATGAAGTTAGCTATCGCCTCAAAATTTTGGCAAATGTTCAGAAGCGGATGCCACGAATCGATTGTGACACTCCTTCATATTCTTAGTGTTCTGACGCACTTTTGACATTCGTGTTGACCCGTAATGGCGCCATTCGTCAGATAGGAGTTTCAGTTTTGGCTCTTACGAACGGGCCTATCTCATCCATCGTTATGATCAGCCCTGGATTAATACATAAGCAGACTAAGCACGTGCTTAGGGCTCCGTTAGACTAAGCATGTGAATAGGGGCCCCCGAATCCTCAGAAAAACAGGATTTATACTGAGAAAGGTGTGTAGTGCTTAGGGCCCCTAAAGGTATTAGTCCGGCCCTGGTTATGATACGGCGTATGAACGGAGGCTCTAAACTAACTTAACCCCCTTCAGGCTTATAGGGTCCTGAGTGGGTTTGCGCAGTGTCCTATACCTGTAATTCTGTCAAATAGAGCGATGCAAATTCTCTCATGCATTGAGACCAGTCTGTCACAGACGACGCTAAACTTCGCTGCACAGTGCATCCGCTACACGAGTCCATTTATTGTGAAATAGGTTGGGTACTACCTTAATTTGTGTAAGCGAGAAACACTTATCCGTATCCTGGTGAACATAGTAATAAAGAAACAGCCTCTTAAATAAGTAATTGTATCTTAAAACTTGCAAACCATTCTAGAGAACTGAATAAATGATACTTTCATTTCATTTAAAATTTCTACATTCCACTGTTATTCATCAAAAATTATGTAAAAACGGGTTCAATAATAAGCTTGATGCAAATTTAACGAGATTATATTTTTATGTTCCCTCTTATCACGACTTTTTGAATTAATTAGATTTGTCGATAATTAATATGTGTCATGATAGAGAAAGGAGGAGTGGATAAACTTGATTTGGAATACGAGGAACAATTTTAATGATAAATCAAATTAAAATATTCCAAGTGAATTTACAAGTAAAGTAATAAAAAATTAATCATTGTTGGTTTCTTGCTATTTTGATTGAAGAGCAGTAGAGAAGTCACTATCTGGTTTCCTTTGCACTCCGGAATCAGTAGACGTTAAGGCGAGAACAGTCAAGTTTGACGAAATCCATGTCCAGTTGTGACGTGTCCATGTCGCCATATATTTGGGCCAAAAGGGTTGAGTTCCGACTCGTGTGGCCTGGGAAACGCTGAGGGCAGCCAAGCGTGGCTCGCGTTGAGAGCTCTCTTCGCGGCGCGCGCTTGCTGTGCCTATTTCGTCTGCTTCCCCTTCGTGTGTCGTGCTGACCGGGTCACTCTCAGTCGCATCCACCTTTGGTCCTTGGCTTTGGTGTCGAGAGACGTCTGCTTCAAGATTTCGTAATGGCGCTGAGTCCTGTTGGATCTGCGACGAAAGCTTGGCTATGGAGGGAAACCTGGCATCTGACGATATTCGACTAATGTCGTCTCTGTCGCCTTCGGTGCTTTTTAGTGATTGCTCGGTGTCGGCTACCTCTTGCGAACAATGTAAGGCAATTTTATGTCCGTCTCGGTTTCTCGTCGGTAAGTAGTCTCGTGAGCTATCGGCTCCTTTACGTGCCTCGCCTTCCTGGCTCGGGAAATCGGAATTTATAAAAATTCTTGTAAAGGATAAATCTATAGTCTCACTTATCTTATTTTGAGGATAATGATGCCAATCGTTCCTACGATGCGGGGTCCCTTCTTCTTTACTAGTCTCAGCTGCTATCATGGCACTGGCGTATTCACGGCTCCCTGTTGCTTTATCATGCCGGGGTAGATATCGTGAAGGCGTTCTCCGTGCTCGTAAAAATTCTGAGTTTGAAGCGTGATGAAATGAGGCTAATGAGGGCTGGCTGTTGTACGGAGCTCGTCCGCTCCTTTTTCGTCCTTGTCCATTCGGCTTCTTAAGATCAGGCACTGTAGACCAGGTAGCTCCCTTCTGTCTTCCTTTTCGTTGCTCTTGGTTTTTATTCGCCCTCCTCATTTGCATTCTTTGTTTATTTGCCAATTGAGTGCCTTCTTTACCTTTAGCGCTCCTTCCGTCGATTAGTCTATTTTCTTTTGCAGGTGGCGGGTTTCTTCTTTTTATCTTCTTTTTCTGCCGCCTGCCTTCTCTTCCTCTAAAGTTCTCCGAAGTTGTTTCGCCCATTTTTTTACCTTCTTTATCTGTCGGGGCTCGTTGACCTGACACCTCTGTCCAAAAATATGGTATACATTTGTCACAAAATTTGGGAGGTGTTAATAGGAAAACCGACCAAATCCCAGTACGACTAGGAGAAGGAAAACATAGAAAAGACAGAGAAAGAAAGCAGACGACGGAAGAGAAACAAGGGCCGAAAGATAGAGCGTCGTATGCTAAAGAAAAAAGGCAGAAAAGATTCAGAGAGAGAAGGAAGGACATTGGCGAGGTAACGGTAGTTAGAGGAGAGACGAGGAAAGAGCCAATAGGAAAGCGAGCGAGTGTGAAGATGAGACGTGGGAAGAAAGAGAGGGAAAGAAGAAGAGAGCAAGTTAGGTTTTCGATGAAGAAAGACGAAAATCGAGAGTGCAGGTGTTTAGACTGTCGTCCCGTGACCTCGGCGTTAAGAGGTGCTTCTAGGCGGGCACGCATGCAGCAGGTAAGGCCTTTCGCTACTTACTTAGAGCGTTAAGCCGTGAGTCGACCTCGCTGCCGCGTGTATCGCGGGAACGAGAAGAGTTCACCTCCCGAGGGCCACAAGGGTACGGGCAGTCGACAACACAATTAAAATTGCACAATACAGTTTTCTCGCACGAAAATGGTGACAAGACACCTGTACGGGAAATTGGTCATGGAAGTTTGAATTCGGGGGGCGAGGATACGCTGTTAGGCAGGACTGTCAAAGGTTCAGCGTCCTGAGCTAATAAAAAGACCGAAGCAACTAACGGTTCGGGAAAGAAGCTGGAGGAGTGTGCGAATGGACAGGAGAGCGATAATACGGCGTTAGGCCTAAATCCGAAACTTCATACGCTCTCATTAGTTGAGGAGCTAAGCTTGCAAGAAAAGCTTATCAAGCTCCCAGTGCATGGTTTGCAGTATAGCGAAGCGTCGATAGCATCGAACGAGAAGGCGTCGAAGGGCGAGCAGCAAACTGTTCATGCATATGAAGACAGGGTTCGAGAAGATACGGTAGACGAAGATAGATCGACTAATGATGATGTAACAATGTATGACGTTTCCGTTATCAGGCCTTCTGTCTAGGAGGTGTTGATCAGAGGAGATCACGCAACCACTGAGCCATCGAGACCAATAAGGAAAAGTAAAGTCGTCTGCTAGACAGAGAGTAATGCCCACGCAAATGACCAGAGAGCGCCAGTAAAAAAAAATCACACTTTAAACAATGGGAGTTTCCCATCCTGTATTTCTTCATCATTGACCATAGCCAAAATAATTTTTTATGGCCTATTGTTGCAGAAACTTTACTCTGCATTGTAGGACATGACATACATTGTTGGTCCGCGCATATCGTAGGGTCATGTCAGACAGACAGATCAAGCAAAATATTATTTTTACCTTTCCCCTTTGGGCCAACTTGACACTCTGCGCATGTAAACCTTACCCTGAACCTAATGAACATCTGGTGCAAGTATAAGCTCAAAAGGATAAGTGGTTCAAAAGTTTTAAGAACATTTACAGACGCACCCTGAATTTTTATATAGACTTTTCCATTGAAACCGAAACGGGAGTAACTGCGCAGAAGCAGGACAGCAAAAAACTCGCGTTTCCTCCCTTGAAATGTGCAAACACTACTACACATTCGGAGAAAAACGGAAGTTTTTTTGCTGTTCTGCTTCTGCGCAGTTAGTCCACTTTCGGTTTCAAGGGAAAGGTCTATATAAAAAAAGATAAACAAACTCTGGCACCATCTATTGAGTAAACAAACAAACATAAACCAAGATATATGATTTTTACCCCTTCCCCCATACTTTAGGGACATGTAAACCTTATTCTGGACCTAAGGAATATATGCTGCAAATATGAGCTCAATCGGATAAGTGGTTCAAAAGTTTTTAGAACATTTACACCCTGAGCCTAAATTTATATATATAAAGATATTATAATTTTTATTATAGTCTTTTCTGAAATATTTGCTTAAGGTTATTATTTTTAAGACCTTTTTTTTTCATATCTAAATAAATTTTATTAATTTGTATCACTAGTTTACAGTATATCCATCGCAACATAAACTAAAAGTAGCCTCATGTATAATAGAGTGGGTTCTGGCATATTCTATTTTAGGGGTGTTGGTTTTTGTGTAGTAAAAATGGTTATGTAATTTTTGTTACTGCGCTTGCGCACCACAACTGATTAATCGATTTCTCATCCTTTTGCTTGGAATGAATAAGCGCATTAACGAGACCATACAGCTCTCGCGCGAACAAGGAGTCACGGTAGGCTAAAATATGCTTTCCAGTAGATATGTTTTGTGCCCGCGCCACGAGAAGGCGGTTGCGTTTCCAAAATCTCTCACATGGCGCGCTAGGTGCTTTGGCCAATCCATTTTTCTATAGGGTAGAAGTAGTTATGCTGGAGAAAGAAACAAATGCTTCCCTACAGAACATCAATTTTCGTTCGTTATTTTAAATTAACTTTTCAGTGCAGAGTTTCATATTTTCAATAGTTATTTCAAAATTAAGGGAAAACCATTCCTAGAAATATTCACGTATTTAAATGCCTAATCGAAAACAATTTAGTTAACTCAATGAAATAATAAAACAACACATCATTTATTCAGTACAGTATTACACCTTTTTGGCTCGTGTTATTAATATCCCATCGTCATGTAGAAGAATTAATTCTTCATATTTTTGAAGACAGTGGCCCCATCATTTCATTGTCAGTTTCTTCATCGGTCTCGTCTTCGTCTTCAGAAACTTGAATGCCAGTTTCTTCATCGGTCTCGTCTTCCCTTTTACCATTTTTGCACGAATTTCCATATACAAAAATAACTTTTTCCAAGCCCTGAGTGACTTTGCAGTATACCAATCCTACCCTTTAGCAAAATGGATTGGCCAAGGCAGCTAGCGCGCTATGTGAGAGATTTTGGAAACGCAGCCGCCTTCTCGTGGCGCGGGCACAGTAGTGGAAACGATATGTAGTGGACCCCCCCCCCCAGGGTTGGTCCCTACGGTTAAAAGAAAACTTGCTGGAAAGCCATTTCTTCGGGTCCAAGATCTTGCAGAAGCAGTACATTGAGCTTTAGTGACTATACTAGAAGAAGACTACTGTCTGGCCTTTAATATGTGGACGTCGGGAAAGTACTTTGGATAGACGTCGGGAAAGTACTTTGAAGGATTTTAATCATTTTTACGTTTTTGTATAATTTTTTGTATGAGCATCATCACTTGCATAATTTTTGGGGGGGGGGCCCCCCTCGCAAAAAAAGCGATTCTCAATTAGAAAATATGTTCTGATCAAGATATTTAAACGTTCTGATATGGATATTTTTTACAAGCATTTCTCGTGATATCGTTTTTGGGGTTGTCCCATTGGCTCATTTTTAACTCCTTTCCTCTTGTAACGGACCCGTAAGTTCCATTGTTGGAAGAGAAAACCCCAATGTTGGAGAAATTTTTATTTTCCAATCTCTTTTAATTTCTGGGATGGGCAACTCGTTTTTCGACGACTTTTCGTTAAAATTCTTTTTCCCAAATGATTAGAACCTCTAATACAGTGACTCTGATATTTTTTTTACATATCCTCGATAGCCTTTATTTGTTGGGAAAAATTATATAACATAAAAGTAATTCAGTTTTTTTTATTACTACAACTTTTTTAGATATTCAACTTTTGTGGTAAGCATTTTCAGTATGATGCATATTTTTCGAATTATTTAAAAGAAATAATTTTTCCCCCCAAATAAATAGGTACCACCGTTTATCTCACCCAAGCGTATAGTTTGGAAGGTTTATTTATTCCAAGTTTCGAGTATAGCCAAAATCGATATAGCCATTTAAGTATACACACGGGCAAATCGAGGAAAATAGAGCCCCTTCGTTTTGATGAGGTGCCATAAAAGCATCAAAGATCCTGCCCACTCTCTCTCTCTCTCTCTCTCTCTCTCTCTCTCTCTAGATCACATGAAATTGCAGCAAACAAAATTCTATGAAAGAAATGAATCTGTAAGCCTATTATTATTAAATTAATAATTGTCTTCCGTTATCTTTAACATTGTTATAATTGCTAATGGTAAAATTTGGATCCTCTTCAAAATGATTTCGTGTGATGACATTTTATTTGCCTATTTTTCTACCGCAACGGCAATTTTACAGTCGCGAGAATGGACTGGAAACATGAACGAAAGACGGGAGAAGGGTGAGAAATGCAAAACTCGAAAGCAACTTTAAAAATTATTGAAGCAACTTTAAAGAAATTCATGAAGCGGCAAGCTAATTTTTCCGTGTTTAATATTTTGGTTGCATAAAATGAAGTGGAATTTTAATTTTCATTTTAAGGTCAATTTTACTATTTAAACATTACAGCGAGTAAATGCATAGCAAATATTCGACAATTATAGAGAAAAATTCTCCAGAACTAATCATAAAATATTATACTGGTTTATGAGTATAAGATTAGTAAACCATTCAATAACCACAAATAGAGAGGGTCATTTCTCTTTAACTTAGTCGATTTTGAATACCCCTCCCCGGCAATGGAATGCGCCCGAGCCTATGTAAATCAGGTGGTGTATCAGTGGGCATTCCATAAATATTTGTTCAGGAAACGAGCGCAGAAAATTCACGGCATGACTAGAAAAATTAATGATTTTTGAAGAGGGTACGTGGGAGCGCTTTCCAAGGCGGGATTTAGTGCCGTACGCATCGTGCAACAGTGCAAGATGGAAGGAATTTTGTTATCGAAGGCTGCTGTTAACGCCATTCTGGCTGACATGCCTAACTCGGGCGTTCCCGACAAGTTCACCCATGAAAAGCTACCTCGGAAGAGTCCCCACTCCAGCCGTTCACCTGACACAGCTAAAAAGAACAGGAAGATGGTAGCGCAGGAAAACCCTCCGACACAGAAGGCCGTGGCTTAGAAGGCAAGAACATCTGTCAACGGTAAACCGCATAATTAAACGCAAGTTCCATAAAACCAGGGTTCATGTTCTTAATGAACGTCACATCCGTGAACGCAAAACCAACACCCGCAAACTCTACGAAGGCTACTTTCCGGGCGGGAAATGGCGGTTTGTTGTCACGTTGGATGAAGGTGGGTTTACCTCACAGATTGTGCCAAGATTTGTGCAATTGGCTACTGTGCAGCAGATGCGAAAGGCCGGACTGATTGGGTGCGCAAATATCGTGAAAGTTTTCCGAAAGGCTGCATGGTGGTGACAGAGCTGCAACTTTGTCGGGTAGAGAAAAACGCTAAGGTGAATGCAAATTACTACCAGGAGAACATTTTGTACAGAGATGAGAGCACCAAAGTTTGTGTTCATCAAGATAAGACGTCCAGCTTCAACGCGCGCTCAACACACAATTTCATGGCACAAATGGAAGAAGAGACCGGCAATCATGCAACACTCTTCTCTGCTGTCCCTGTCAAGTCATCTGACGCCTCCTCCATGGACTTTTGTGACTTTGGCCTTCTCAAAGGGGGTCTCGGAAGGCGTCGCCCCAAACTATCGCTGGGGTTTGGAAAGTGTACAAGGAGGTATAGGACGAAATTCCTCTCGCCGTCCTGCAAAGAAAGTCTGCTAGCTTGGAAATTATGCTGCCGGGCTATTGCCAGGAAACACATTGAATATAATCGGTGGTGGAGAAGGGGCTTCAGGTGAAGTGGCAATCATCGAAAATCGGCTAAGTTAAGGAGAAATGACCCTCTGTACCGTATCTCAAACCTTTGGTGTCAAAATTCTACAGATAGTAGAGGAGTGTAATAAGGATCATACTGTGTCATAAGGATCCAACGGTCAGAAATGCAGTGACGACAAACCACATGTCACACGCATATTGTAACGTGTAAGTGCAGAGTAAAATGTGAAACGCAGTGGAATTAAAGCAATTCACGTAAACAGGGTAAGGTTAGGTAAAAATAAGTTTAATTTTTAACAAATCCAACAACAAAACAATTGGAGAAACAAAAATGGTCAAGTATGAGATAAAGAGCTAAAATTCAGCTCAAAAAATGTAAGGTTGTCAGTTATAAATAGCAACACTTAAGAACAACCCCAAAACTAAATAGGTAAACAAGTTGCAACCTAGCAACAAAGCTAAACTACAAAAATCTTACGAACTAAAGTATCAACAACACTTGATTTGGTCTACTACACTCGAAAACCAAAGAAGATCCGCAGGTAGTATAATCATACGATGACGAACCGGGTTAACCGGCCGCTTAAAGAAATACACAAAATCTAAATGTCACAAAGGATACACTATTAGCTAATACCTGCTTAACTACACAAAATAAACAAGAAAAGATTACCAAATACAAATCTTATTCTCTAAAGCAAATAATGCTAATAATCCATAATTTGCCTCAAAACCACTTAGTCTAAGCATACAACTAATTAGACAGAAAACAGAGCAAAGCATTTTTCGGTTAACTCATTTTACAGTTAGCACATGATGTGGCCTCTTATGAGGGTTATGCCTGGACACGGACATAATACTCGGTAAGGTACAAAACAGTGGCTGGAAAACAGAGCAAAACATATAGCACTAATAAATAGTTACGCATTACATGACCAGCCGTTCAATAAAAATAAAGTTCAGTCAGTCTTAGGAGAAATATAGGATAAGTTCGAAGCACAATGAACTAAATAAATTAATCACAAAGTCAAAGTCCACTCGGAGCTTAACACTAACACAGAGTCTTCACTAAATAAATTCCGTGAGAAAAAGTCTTATCCCAATAATCTTACACTATACATTGCTAACGTGAACTCGCCGTGTGGGGAGGACACTAAAAGAAAGGAATAAAATATGAAACAGACCAGAATTAAAACCGCTAATATATGGCTCCCATCCAACTCTTGGTCACAAACGTTTGGCACTAATTTTGATTCTTTCTTTTTCTTATAACATGAGCGTGAGCTCCGCAATACACCAATACTTTACTTAACTTATGTAAGCAAACCCGTACTGGGTTGAGAGGTAGGCGTTCAACCCAGCTGGAAAACAGCCTCGTATTGTCGAACGCCCGTCGAACTCTCTGCCGTAGAAGTCACTCAGCACTTTCGACCAGACACCGGGGTCATAACACATTAACGTGAAAGTACTTACAAAGCCGGTTGTTGAAATGGAGAGCGTTCTGCACAGCACAGCTCTCGAGGTTGCTCCGTACGGACTCGTACTCGCTGAAGCATTCCTATTGCCGGGGTGGCTCGTCGGTGAAATCGCCGCCTGCGGGGCTTCCCCGCCGAACACGTCTCGTCTCGGCGTAACGAACGGACGACTCGCTGTATCGTCGCCTCCGCCCGGCTGAGAATCCTTGCGTTCCCGTCTTTCACGGGCGACGACGTAGAGTCCTTTTTCCTCCGGACTCAAGCTGGATTTTTTCTGGCTTTTCGGTTCCGTCGTCCGGGTCACTCTCTTCTTCTCCGACGAAACCTCCCGCCAAGAAAGCTTCGATTGAACGTCACCAAGCTTCTCTTGGTCTCCATTGGTTAATCCGTGTTGAATGGTATGACGACACTGTCTGCCCCGCTCCTCCCCCGCCTTCGAACGGGTGAATACGCGTGAGCGGTAAAAGCAGTCAGTGTCGCCGGAAATCACCTTAGGATTCGATTTCCGTGACACATATCTGTTCACCAGCAACGATTCAGTATAAAATTCTGGGCTGGAATTGTAATAGGACCTTGAATGGATAACCTTAGCTTGGTCGGCAACAATGTTCAGGTCGGGAGGTATGCACCCGTTTTTCTATGAATATCAGTGCACCAGTTCCATAGAAGTTCCATACAATAACACCATAACCAGAAGCTGATTTAGGCATACTGGATCCATTGGTTCATGAGGAACCCACCAAACTCTGTCTACCGCCAGGGCCGGAGTTAGCATTGTCTGGGTCCCTGAGCAGAAGGTATACTACGCTATAAAATGGAGGCCCCTGGGCTTTTGCCCTGTTTGCCATGCTTACCTTTGGTAAAAAAACAATGTGTATCGTCATTTGCAGACCACATAACTTTTTCCACGTGTCCAGTCACAACATTCATGCATTACTGCAGAAAAGCAGAAATCAGGGGTTTTTGCATAGGCATGCCATTGCCGAAATGGATCCATTTCAATTGCCGACGCATAGTTTTTCAAGATATGGGTCAGAAACAGTCTTGCTTAAATTCATATTTTACGTACACCATTACCTAAGTTAAGATACCATCTCCTTCTAACTAGGGAACCTCACGGAATGATAATAAAATTCCGAACCGAAATTAATATAGGTAAAATCTATACTCAATATAAATAGCAAAGATTAAAAATTGGATTAAAAAAACTATGCATTACATCTGGACCGAGCCACGTACAATTAAACACACTTAATTTACTCGTTAAAAGTAGGCTTGAATTGTCGTTTAATTTATCACACAAATAACTCCACAAGATGCCCGAAAGGATGAAAGTCGATTTTATTCAATCTGAATAAAACATTTATATTGTAAAGCGGACATTTGTAAATATGTTTCTAAATTATCTCCCGTAGTATAATGTTTATTACTCAAAAACTATTACAGATTTTAGCGCGATTTTTTTATTCACAAAGAAAAACTCAAAAGTTTCTTAGCATGCCTTAACAAATTTCAATGTGCCCCCCGTTTATGGCGTGAAGGACGTTAACGCGAAACTCGATTTCCTGCCATGTCCGGGCTAGCATTTTGGTGCGGTTTAATGCATGATCGAGTAATCTGACCTTTCTTTTTCGCTGAAGACACAATTACCGCTGCAACCTATCTATATATGCTGGAGAACTACCTGATTCCACAGGTGGAAGAACTGCAGTCTACCAACAAGATGGAGCACCTCCCCACTGGGGTCTGCAAGTTAGGCAGTGCCTTGATACAAACTTTCCAGGAATATGGATTGGAAGGGATGGGCCAATCTCTTGGCCCCCTCGCTCACCCGATGCGAACCCTCTGGATTTTTTCTTCTGGGGATATGTGAAAGATAGAGTGTAC
This sequence comes from Rhysida immarginata, assembly GCA_023313115.1. Taxonomy (NCBI): domain Eukaryota; kingdom Metazoa; phylum Arthropoda; class Chilopoda; order Scolopendromorpha; family Scolopendridae; genus Rhysida; species Rhysida immarginata. Next base: position 219,557 of record JAHWFO010050227.1, read on the forward strand.
AAGACCAATGTTGATGACATTGAAACTCTCTAGAACAGAATAATTGAAACAATCGCTGAAATCACCCCCGAAATGCTAGCCCGAACATGGGAGGAAATCGAGTTTTGCTTTGACGTCCTTCACGCCATAAATGCGGGCACATTGATATTTATTAAGGCATGCTATACTCTATCCAACGAAAGAAAAACTTGGCGTGTCCAGTAAAATTTCCAGTTTCAATTGTTAAGCATTGTTAATTTTACTCAGCAACAATGTCGAACAGTTGAAATCGGAAATTTAATTAGACACGCCCAGTTTTTCTTTCGTTGGACAGAGTATAAGAAA